>JAOTQE010071090.1:0-13615 GCA_025631205.1 Nesometra sesokonis
TGTCTTGATGTGGAACCGGAACGCTATTGTCCAGACCCAGTACCGTTCGTTTATCGTTCGGGAAATCTCTTACAATATGACCAGTCAATATTTGTATAGTATCCACCTGCACGTAGTGGGATATTAGCCGATGACGTCACTTCGCCAAGCGAGAGGATTGTTTAGCTATAGTAAGTGGCGAACACATGTAGAGGTATTAACTACTTGTTAAAACTCGGTGTTTCCCGCAATTGACAACCTAATGTTGATTTTGAAGAATTACTAATTAATAAAGAAACCTATAAGAATTGCTGTTAATGTTTTTCGTGAGAGAAGGACATGGATTTTAATTTTGAAGACGTAGACTAGCTAGGCCTTGGTCGCCGGTGCGACAGGCCTAGACCCTGATAAATCAGTACTTACAAGTAAGCTCATTGAATTTTAATTATAATATTGAATGCCTATTTTCAGGGGATACTGAAAAAATATTGTACTCACTGTGGCAAAATATTTTTCGATATCCTCTCAAAGGCATTCAATATTAAGTATTATTCAATTGTGCTCTTTTAACCGGTTCAGTATTATGTAATATTGGAACACGCGCGAGTAAGATCCAACACCTCAAGGTCATTGGATTTTGCCACACGATGATTGCTTATTTGAGAAATCGAAACCAGATGTGTGTAGCCTAGATGGCAGGGGACATTGTGTGCTGATAAGATAGCCCTAATAGTACTCATAAAGCTATAAGAATTCTTGGTAATGTTTACTTGTGAATCTACGAGAGAAGACATGAATTTACACTTTGAAGTGAGTTATGATGGCAATGCGTTTTCTGAAATTAATCTGGAGGAATTACAAATTACAGGTTAAATACAGTAAATAAAATACGAACAAGTTTGGTTGCAGCATTTTTTTGTAAAAAAATATTTCTTGTTTATCCTTTCTATAGTAATTCATTGGTCGTTTACACTGCATGATGTTTTATTTTTTTAATGTATTTCCATTGTTTTTATGAAAGATTTATCAGTATCCATATCCATAACAATTTCCAGCTTTAAAATGTAGCTTACCGTCTCCATAATGGAAATAAACCTCAGTAACCAGCAAATTTATACAGGAGGAGTATTGAAATTAAACAGAGAATTTAACACTAAAATTATTATAATCCAAGAAGACTTGTACCACCACCAGAATCATGGCGAGAACGACTCACACCTGGTGTTTAAAGTCATGGCACCAGTTATGAAACATTGCTAAAATTTATTGCTAAATTTATATGAATAATAAAGTGATTATTTGGTCATAATTAATGTTTTAATTAATTAATATTGATAATGGATTTAAAGATTTAAAAATCTGGAGAATAGAATACGAAAGAGTTGTTATGATGTAAACTTGGCTTGTGCTACTGTCATGTCAATATGTTGTTTATGTCCATGATGAATGTTAGTGTTGATAGTTATGGGGTATTACAAATATAGGGTAAAATGTTAATAAATTATCGTTGTATTTAAAGGTTTAGTGTTGTAATGTCATGCTTGATAGCTACTTTAGATGGATTTATACATGTAGAACCTAAGTTTAAATATGTGAAAAAAAAAAATCATGAAAATAGGGCAGGTTACTTTAAGTTCTTATATTTTCTGTTACCTTTTATGATGTCTAAGGCCAAAATCGCAGATTTATACCAGAGTCCTGTGCTAGGATTGTGATTTTCAAGAAATTAAGATGAAGTTTTTATTATTATTATTAGATAAAGTAATTTGTAACCTAGGTCTTCTGCACTGTAGAAAGGCCACATCAGCAATGAAGTTTCTTTTTGTTTTATAGTGCGATTTGTAACTATCCAGCCATCGTGAATTTAAACAGAAAGGCACTGATGTCATGCATACGAAATACTTAATAAACAAAGAAAACAATTCATGCAAGTTTATACAACTATAGTATTTTGTGATATTTTTTCTAACTTCAGCAAGTATTTTAATTGCAGTAGGCCTATACATTTTGCGATTTCATATTTCATTAATCTGTGGCTTTTTCGATGGATGACTTGGCTTCTTGTAAGCTTTTAGCACACAGCATACAGGGATGTAGCTAAAAAAAAATCCAAGGGTGGGCAGCAACAATGTAACTATGGATGGTAAAATAATTAAAAACAGTATTTTTACCTTTACATAGGCTTAGGGTGGGTGGCAGGTTGAAATTTCACTGGGTGAAAAGCCTTCAAATAGTCATTAGGATGGGTGGAAAAGTTTTAGGATGGATGGCCCCGCCCACCTCCATCCAGCATAATTACATCCCTGTGCATAGTGATCATCACTTGGGTATCCAACTGAGCTATCTGGCATTGGTCCTTTTAGCCTAGATGCTAAAGTATCATTAGGTGTATAATCCTCATTAGAAAGTTTTGTCAAGTCTTACCACAATGGATAATTGGATTAGTGTTCACTTGATTGCTTAGCTGTACAGTATATTCCTATCCTTTATAAACATTTAATATGATAAGCCACTGAGGTGATTAATTCAGAATTATCCTACATTTCTTTGAAAATGTAGGATAAAATTGATCAAACTCATTAATGGGAATTTACACGTAATGATGCACTACTGAGCCTCTGGTTGTACTTTTCAATCACCTTAAGTACTTGGCCAATAATTGTCATAAAATATCAGGCCTACAGTACAAACAAAAATCTTTGTGTTGCCAAGATGACCGACCAAAAAATCTAGTTGGGTTCTTCTTTTTTATCTTCATTAATAGCTCAAAATTTTCCTGAAAATTGAAAAAAATATGTAAGGTGATCCTAAAAATATATAAAATGCATAGTCTGTCCCAAAACTTAAAGTAGCAATTTAAAACAAATAAATAATTTAATATAATGGGTTTACTATTCATAAAAATTTTGTTTAAACTTTCCCAACCTCATAAGTCAAATTTTCAAAATTGTGATTAGGTAACTTGACAACAATTTTAGGCCTGATTACTCATTCTTGAATTCCTGTTGTACAGTAATTTAAATGTTAGAATGAATACTATACATAAACATAGTTGTACATTTTTATCACGTTGTGCATATCAACAGTCTATGTGTGAAAAACGTCTTTATCCCTTTTTGCATGTGCTAAATTGATCCATTTGAAACGTGATTATAGTCGATAGAATGTTTTTTTCATCGTGTGAAAGCATTCACGTTTTACATAATTACATCTCTTTAAGCTTCTAGTTTCTTAGTTTATTTATATTAGTTGATATTTCTTGGCACGGTATAATTGTTTGCACTACATAAGTGTAAATAACATTGTAATCCATCAAATTGTTAGCTAGCTATCAATCATCCAAAATCGTATAGCTAACTGAAATACATTTGAAATAATTATTTCAACTGATATTGCATCTTCACATTTACCAATACCAACAATTTTAAAAATAAACTGTTGCAGAGGAAGAATTTTATCTGGTTCCGCGTGTAGAGAAATTCAACATTATTTTTTATAAATTTGTTCACCTCTATTCTTGACATAGCGTGTGGTTCCTGTATACAGAAGTAGAAGATTTCTGACTTTCAAATTAAATTTTATACAGCGATAACTGGATTTCAAGTAAGAAAGTATAATGCATACTCCAAGCAATGAGATACATGCCATCATGACAGGATTCAATATTTCAACATAAATTATGTCATCATCAGGAATATAATGATGAAATTGATGACATAATTTTTTTTTTAATTTGAATCCTGTCACAATGACATGTGCTGTATCTCTTTGCTTGGAGTATGCATTATACTTTCTTACTTGAAATTCATTAGTGGACCTTTCGGATAACTGGATTTCTTACGTAGAATTATTCTTTAAGATCATAATGTGGTGATATTATTTAGTAGAAACTTGATGTGTAATATTTTGTGTAAAAATAGATCTGGTCATGCATAGTGTTATTAGCATACATTACTGTATGTTATTTTCCCTGTGTCCATTTTTATTGTTTATTCATTGTAAGATTTTTAAATGCATGCAGTGAAGTCATATACCAGTCTCCTCATATCCCATGGCACAAATTCAACATATTGACTTTGTTGCAGTATAAAAGCTTTTCTTCTTTTTCAGAGTCTATATTTTATTTATCTTAAAGCAAAAGACATAAAGCAAAAAACTTCAATAACACAAAGCACAACACAGTATTTGTGTTATTCTGAAACAAACTTTTTCCCTTTTCCTTTTTTCTTTGATGATTGATATTTTATTTTTATGTATATAAATTGTGTTTATTATATTTCTATTTATTTTGAATGATTTCTAGAATCCTGTTTCAACTTAGTATAAAAAGTACAATTAAAATTAAGTGTGCATTCAAAGATCCTCCTGATTGGCTATTATGTCTTCCATTTAAAAAATCATTTCATGCATGACTGACTCATCTTATGTTTTCTGTAATTTCAGATTAGATGCAAACAGGTTTTCATTTGATAGTCTGCAAGTAAGGACATAGCGACGTCAGAGCAACAATAAATGACTTCATTTTCATCGTTACAAACGTTTGTGATGTAAACGTTTAGAGACAGACAAGCGTTCACTTACCGTGCAATAAAAATGTGCAATAAATTTATACCGGTACCGTAAAACTACCAAGGAGTAACCAACATCATGTTGCCGGTACGACGGTACATGCACCGGCGGTCACGGTTGTTAAGGCTGATCGGTTTGCTATCAGTTATGGTATTGGGATATTTAACTATGCTTTTTAGAGGACATAATTACCATGGTGCACATCAAGGGCAAATATGGAACAGTGATGGTATAATTAATTCTTACATGCCAAATTTACGAACGAGGCATTTACTGGCAGCAAATGGTAGCTTATACCCAGATGATCTTTTTACCGATGAACAGAAAAAACATGGTGCGATTACATTACATATCATGGGAATGGCTTACATGTTTATCGCTCTGGCAATTGTTTGTGATGAATTCTTTATTCCTGCTCTGGGGGTGATCACAGCAAAACTTGACTTGTCGGACGATGTTGCGGGAGCCACGTTTATGGCAGCTGGTGGCAGTATTCCTGAATTATGCACAAGTTTAATTGGGCTATTTCTTTCAACCAGTGATGTGGGTATAGGTACAATTGTGGGTTCAGCAGTATTTAATATTCTTTTTGTAATTGGGATGTGTGCGGTTTTTAGCAAAGGAGTACTGGAACTAACATGGTGGCCGTTATTTCGCGATGTTTTTTTCTACAGTTTGAGCATAATAATTTTGTTAATAAGTTTTCGAGACAGTGAAATCTACTGGTATGAGTCTCTTATGTTATTATTAATGTACTTTTTCTATGTACTGTTTATGAAATTTAACCATACTGTGGAATCCTTTGTGAAAGGACTATTGAATCGCAACCGTATCAAGGATGATCAGCAACAAAAAAAGGTTAGTTTCTCTTTTTCACTTTCCTCTTTAATTTGCATGTATTGTTTACAATCAGGAAGTGAAAACGGAATTTCTGATGAATTCCAAAATAAACAAAAGCCACAATCTCACTGGATTTAAGAAATTAAAGATTTTTTTTTTCAGTCCATAGGTAACAACATTATAATAATTAATAGTACTGTCATTCGTAATTTAATTATTTTATTACTTCTGCCAAAAAGTTGCCAAGCTTATGTTTTCCGTTGTTTTGGTGTGGGTGTGTTTGTGTTTGTCTGTTTTGTTTGTCAGTTTTGTTCTGATTATTATCATGGAAGTTTGAAAGTGACCCAAGGAACAATTGATTAAATTTTGGTGAAGATCCGTGATTGTATGCGCCTGTGTGGTCCTCTGGAAAGCATACGGTGTCCAGTGTACGATCATTAGTGGGACTTCACGCTACACTGATTTTTATAGGAGGAAATAATTGGACAGATTGCAGTAGAATGGTAATTCTTGTGAAACTACCAATTACTAGTGACTGTACAGTACCTTTGTGGTACGCTTACATTGCAATCTAATGTTCCCAAGTTTAAATCCACTTGTAACAGAATTGTCTGAAGGGATAATACTACAGTTTTGTGGTTGTCTGTATTGTACAAGAACCAATCTGCACTGTACCTTGGTGGTTAACACTCCTGCCTTCCAGTCTAAAATCAGCAAAAAAGGCAATGTGTACAGAAATTGTAAACAGCTAAAGTTATATTCGCAAGAATTTCGGTCGCTCGTCGGAGGTTTGCACTCTCCACGTGTTTTTAGTTTGACATGGTATGAGCTGCAGTAAAGTATTGTATACTGTAAAATTACCTTTTTTAGGGTGTGGGGGATGAGATGGCTAGATCTTATTAAATGGTTGGGCTTGAAATATATTTTATGTTTTATCCAGGTTTAAGCAGCACTGTAGATTAAGCAGTGCTCTTATATACATGCGTATATTAGGTGCAGCAAATATTTAACATTTTTGATAAAAACAATTTCAAGTATATTTCCTCTGAACTTATGAATCGTTATCACACATAACTTCTGCGAAATATGTACCGAATTTATGATCACACATGTTTCTCCAAAGTGCGTGTTTCATACACAACCACTTTGAGATACTGGATCATCTCGTACGATGCCAGACATTTGGTAAACTCTAGAGTGAATAATAGCTTTCCAAAGCATCATAAAATAAAGACTACAGTACATGTGCATCGTTTAATATTTCAATTTTAATTTTTTATTGCTGTAATTGCCATGAAGGGCCAATATCCGCTATACTTCACAACTGTTTCAGTAATTTACAGTGTTTAAACTATGATTTAAATTGTTATTAACAATGATAAGGACAATCTATATTACAAGTATGGAAGAAGAATTATCAAGGAGAAAGCGTTAGGATGAGCAAGAATAGGTTGGGTAAGGTAGAGTATAGATAATGAGAGGTTTGTCCAGAATCTGGAAGGCAAGACGAAAAGTGGTTGTGGGAATGGGACAGTGACATCATACAAACAGGAGATTTGGGAGGGTGGAGAAATGGGTGGAGTGGATGTTTTGGGATTTGTACAGTGTTAAAAAGAACTATTGTAACGGCAAGATAATCACATCTAGATAACTTCTTTAGTATTAAGCTAACAATTATTCAATTTCCAAATTAGATTATTTAAAAATTTGATTATTATTAATAGTGAGCTTTCGTATCCACAATCGATGGCCTCATGGACGGTAATTTGACACAAAAATTATCAGTCCATGCACACCCCACTCTCCACTCAACAGCTTCTAATTCTTGGCAAAATCACAAACAGTTTTTGGCCAGTGTACTGTCTTTGGAGAACCAGGAACGATTAACTACGCTGCCAATCAGCGTCCTTTTAGGTTGGTAGAAAAACCGGCTATGTTTTGTATAAGTTACAGACATTTTTATTATCATAACTTCACTGCATTTTATTTGTCTAACTTAGTAAGTAAAGATGGTTAGTTGAAATTTCACTGATCATGTGCATCGGAGTCTGTTATTATTTTTCTTTCTGCTAGCTTGTCAGTTTATTCTTCATTTCCGAGTGATGAGTGATGAGAACCATGGACGACAATCAAGGGCGGCCACAGTTGATTGCTTTCCGTTATAGAGTATGTCCATGTTGTAGATGCGAAAGCTCGGTAGTAATTAATTACAGTAATTTCCAAGGACAGAGCATTCACCTTTTTAGCAGTGTTTGTTGGAACATGGAGTTATAATAGTTTACTATTATAACTCCATGGTTGGAACTAGATATTTTAAAAGTTGAAGACCTTGGCCAAAAAACTCTTTATTTGAAATTTGTTTGTACACGTGGTACAAAAAGAGCTAAAAATAACCTTGCAAATTGTTTACCCAAGTAAATGTGTTTTAGTACTTACTGTACTGTACCTAAATACGATCATGTTGAGAAGTGCATTCCAACCTGAATTTTTCAGTTACGATACTATTTAATAATCAGTTCATGTTTGCTGATGGAATTTTTACATTTTTGCCCAGTAATTTGATTATAATTTTTTTTAACTTAGTTACAGTTAATTCAAATGTCATTATTTGATATTACATATTATTATTCAAATATGCTATTTTAATCGTATGTAGAATTGAACGGCACGTGAGTAATATCCAGCCTACCAAGCCACTATCACCTGATTTCGCCATGTTTGTTTATTTGAAAAACCAGATGTGTTTGTGGCGGACAACAATGTGATCTGCATAACACAAGGAAACACATACCACCTGTTAAAAGTCTGCCTTTTGCACAATTGTGTACAGTTGATTATGAGGAATTACTAAGTAATCCATAATACTGTATACATTGTTATTTTCGCTTACAGAATTTTTCGTGATTTCCCACTTTGTTGACGTTTTCGCGCATTGATATTTTCGCGGATGCCATTTTAGCTAAAAGTTGCATTCTAGACATAGGGCCTAGGCCTAATTAACTACAGTAAAATCACGATCTTTCTACTTAAAGAAGCTTACCCCCAGCATTAGGCGGCCGTTTCTGCTACTGCCTTGCTATGACAAGTAAAACGGCCCCAAGTAATAGGGCTAGTAGCCTATACCCTTCGTGATACAGTGGATATTGTCCAGTACTAGGCCTAGTATATGAGAAAAATGGCTATTTCCATCTTTTTATTTCAGATTCCCAAACCTTTCGTACTGTACTACATACAGTGCATCATCGCAAGCACCACTGCAACATCACAGTTCGTTATGCGCCGATCTTCCGGGTTGACAAGTAGGGCGCCACCAACAATGTTTACAGTTTTAGTGACTTAAAATTACACTTTCGCGAGTTTTAACTTCGCGGTAAGGTTCTCATTCGCGAAATTCGCGAAAATTAAACCCCCGCGAAAATAAAAACTTATACAGTAATCCATAATACTCATAAAGCTTCAAAAAGTGCTGTTAATGTTTATTTTTTAAAAAAAAGAGAAGAACATGGATTTTTAATTTTAAAGACATAGGCCTAGGCTAGGCAGAGCCATAGCCTACAGTGAAATCTGAATTTGCACGTAAACTATTTGAATAATAATATCGAATACCTATTTGGCAAAATATTAAACTTTGACTTTCAATATTTTGCCACAACTCGTATACAATATTTGTCAGTATTCCCCTCAAAGGCATTCAATAACCTGAAATTTCCATAAGTTAAAAATCATGTCAGGTGGTCTTTAACATTTGTATCTAAAACAAATTGAACGCAAAATTCAGATCTCCTGATCAGTGCAATTTATCAAAAAATGTGTGAAATATAACATAATGCGACATTTAATATTGCTTCAGTTTTAACACTTACCACAATTGAGGTCGGATAAATCATTTCTACTTTTGATATATCTTTTGGTTGAAATTGGCAATAGATTTGAAAATTTCAGTACAACATAATTTATCTCTCTTTTTAAATTGCTGTCGAAAAGTTTTTTTGTATCATCATGAGAATTCTACTTTAAGCAGGTCTGTTATAAATATACTGAACTTTTCGATAAATAAAAAGCAGCTTTCCAGAAAAGCAGAATTTTAGTACAATTTTCTGAACACAACCTAGCCTGGTGTAGTTGGACATGTCCATTAGACCGACTGGCCCTTGATAAACTAATGTTAGTTATACCACTCAATCATTATCCTGGAGCAAATCCAAAAACAGCAGAACAACATATAGCCTACTGACCAATCAAGACAAAGGTTTAAAGAGGATTACACTAATCCCATTGAATTTATGGAGGACTCAGTACCCTAATATCACTCTGGGATGTATGGCCGAGTAGTTAAGGCAGGGGAACCGTGAGCTATAGCAATAACAACAGTTTTGGTTCAAAGCCCGCACACCATGGTTCCAGTGGTGGAACAAGTCTTGGATGAGTACTGTCGTACTATAAATTGTAGGCCCAGTGTACACATATGACTCATGTGCATAATAAAGAACCCAGTACATCTTTCGAAACGAGGTGGGGGGGGGGGCGGGTTACCTTGGTGTACTGGTCCATATATCCCCTGCTGTTTGACAGATGAATGAGCGCCTGTATCGGGCAGTAGAACATGACATGACCCTTAGGGGCGTAGAAAGTAGTATGAAACATCTTGTCTACAGTACCTGAGACTCTACTACATTACTGCATTACATATAATAATTTATGTAAAGCGATTCTGATTATGATTAGTGTCATAGATGTGCCCTATTATGCTAATTTTAAGAAATTTAAAAAAAACATTTAATAGTTATGTTTATTGTAGAGTTGTCTATTTAAAATCATAATTCCACATGAAATTAAAAAAGTATAGATCCATTAATTTATTAATTTCACGACATGATGCATATCATTTGTTGGAGTATGCATAATTATTCTAACTTGGATTAATTTTGGCGGAATAGATAATTTGTGATAATGGTCCATGTTATTCCATTTCTGTAACACTATCAACAGTAAGTGTGAATTAGTTTTTTTTTTACAAGCTAGTCCTACATATTTTATTATTATGATTTTGACATTGTCAGAGGTTGTTAGAAAGTGGACATTAATAACTTAATGAGTAAGGTCTTCTAGTTACTCAAGCCTGTAATTGTATCTCCACTGTGATTGCAGATTTTTAACAGCATGTCAGCTACTTAACAATTCTTACAATCTTTGGTATGATCAGCGATTGATCTAAAAATTCAGTTTACCAGCCAAAAAATAAGTAGGCCTATGATGGCTCTGTCAAACCTTGATGATTTAGCCATGTTGAACGTATGGAAACTTCTCTAAAATGCTGGCATGCGGCGAACTATGATTTTTTTTTTCATTTTGGGCATATTTAGCCTATCCTACAACAAATGATTAGCATGTTGTAGGCATTCACATTGGGGATGCACATCCAACCGAACCCCGTTTCTAATGGTATTGGTAGATGTGCATCCATCGGAACAACACTTCAAGTGGCATTGGTAGATGCACATCCATCTGAACCCCATTTCCAGTGGCATTGGTAGATGCGCATCCATCCGAACTCCATTTCCAATGACTTTGGTAGATGCGCACCAACTTCCCTGAATGATCTAAGTATACCATTACAAGGTAGCTCAGGTTAGAAACATGCTCGCAAAGTATTGTATGAGCCCAGTCCCTTCTCCAGGGCTAAGTATTAATAACATTGTTTAGATGTGGTGTACAACAATAGAAAAGGAGTGTATACTGATATTTTATTTAGGCAATAACAGAAAACCAGCTAACTGATATAATTAGGACTGCCCCAAATATTAAACAAAAGTAATTCTAATTTTCATTTTATTAAATTTTTTTCTAGAATTACTGATACAAAATAAATTTGTATTAATTTTATTCAAAACTATAAAGAATTGTGTCACCTCTAATGTTCAAACAGGGTACAATGAGGCACTATAGTTTTGTTGACATTACCATAGTGTTTGATAAGATAAGTTGTATGTTACATAGTAACATCACATTTTAATCTCCCAAACATTATAATATACATTCTAAAACAGCATGTTCCTGACAGTACTTCATCTCATTACACCAAAATGTGTCAATAAGATAAGAACTATCATTTTTGGTAAGATAACTATGTCGTTCCATAGAAATATAAAATTTTGGTGATAAAAGTACATTTAACATAGAAGAATCATAGTCATTTTGAGTGGGCTTAGACCCAGGATTTGAAAATTTGTAGCCTATAAAACAACTTAATAGAGCAGCTTTTATCCGAGTCAGTACGATACTGTGTAGGGTGCGATGTGAATATACCCTGATACAGTATCAATGACAGAATTTCCCAGACAGCATGGCAATACCCCGACAGGGAAGAACTATGCTTTAGACAGGATTTTTCGACTCTCAAAAAGGCAAATTTTTCTCCAACAAAACCTAAAATTTCTCCCCAATGGGTGTGGGGAGGGCAAAGGTCTCTCCCTGTAGCCCCACCCCCACAAACCTTGAAAATTACCCTGGTATATGGTCAGCTTCTGGGGCTATGAAGTACTGGCACCTGCATTTTGTTAACCCAGTCTGGGACTAAAGATTTATATCTTTACATAAAACTCCTGTGTATCCAAACTTCAAACTATATTGAATTATGGAACAGTACTTTAATTATATATAAACGATAAGATAATAGTACAGTGTTTGATAAAGTAGGCCTACAAATGTCATATAGAAACATCAGAGTTTTATCAAAACTTCAAACCCCGTTGTTTACCCACTTATTCACCTTCGCAACGTGCAAACTGTTTAACAAATCAATTGTGTTCGCTCATCACCGACTCAATATATTGATTTTTTTTACAAACGGTTATGTCACACAAAAACCAATGGTTTCTACTTGTATCCATGGTACCATTGTCGTAGTTTACTATAGATTATGGCCTTGTGCCTAATGGTGTAACAGGTCAATATTTTGAATACTTGGTTGATGATTCTGATAGATAGTATATCATCAGCAGTGATTACAAAAGTCACTTTGTTCAAACAAGTACCATACTTACCCTGGTATAAGCCCACTTCTCTTGAATGTGGAACCATAGTGTGGTTATGGGATGGGCTTATAATTTATTCACCCTGGTATAAGCCCATCTTCCGTGAATGTGGGACCATAGTGTGGTTACCCTGGTATAAGCCTACCACTCTTGAGAACCATAGTATGGTTATGGGATGTGTTTACACAATATTGACCCTGGTATAAGCCCACCTTCCTTTAATGTGGAACCATAGTATGGTTATGGGATAGGCTTATACCATATTAACCCTGGTGTAAGCCCACCTTACTTGAATGTGGAACCAAAGTATGGTTATGGGACAGGCTTATACCATGCCAGAGTAGCTATTTCCTATGAAAACAACCTAAGTGTTAGATGGGCTTTTACTTGAGAATGGGCTTATTCCCAGGTCAGTACGGTAAATAGTTGTAAAAGGAAATTTTTTAAGAATGAGAGTATCTGTTTTCATGCAACTATATACAACAGATATTTTCACAATCACTAAACATTCTCAACAGACTGGCGTCAAAAGATTCAAACTGAATGACACTAGGGTATTGTTATAAGCTCTAAAAATAGCACTGATGACAAAAATACATTTTCCAAGTGTAAATTCGTTTAAAAAAGTCGAAGTGATAGTTGATATTCCAATCAAATTTTCTTCTTGACCCAATTTCTGTGTGGAACGGAATAATTTTGCAATACATTTGTAAAAAATATCACCTTGGCTTAAAACAAAGCTAATTTTTTTGTGCTAGGATTAATCTGTTTAAAATATATTTAAAAGCAAACAAGATTAACCTGCTCTACTTTTCCTTTTTTTAAATGTCTGTTAATAAATGAGAATGTCTTTTTTAATCATTTTTGCAAGAACTGATTTTTTAAAAACTTTTAAGTAGATTTTTGTCACTTCTCTATGGAACATTATGGATGAGTCCATAATTAACTGTATACAGTACTTCATGTTTTAAAGGAAGTCTTGAAAATCACTTTCATAAATTTCTCATACTGAAGTGTATTAATTTGTGTAATTATATTGAATGCCTTTGAGGGATATACCAAAAAATATTGTACAAGCTGTGGTAAATTATTATATTATTATTATTATTATTATTATAATTATATTGAATGCCTTTGAGGGATATACCAAAAAATATTGTACAAGCTGTGGTAAATTATTATATTATTATTAT
>JAOTQE010071101.1:1251-16967 GCA_025631205.1 Nesometra sesokonis
ACCATACCATACAGTACCATACCATACCATACAGTACCATACCATACCATACCATACAGTACCATACCATACCATACCATACAGTACCATACCATACCATACAGTACCATACCATACCATACTATACAGTACCATACCATACAGTACCATACCATACCATACAGTACCATACCATACCATACCATACAGTACCATACCATACCATACTATACAGTACCATACCATACCATACCATATTTCTCACCGCAGCAAATTATTATACAGCTCTGTCAAGTTTTAGAGCCCACACAAAAACTGAATTCGTCGAGGTTTATGTGTACAAAATAACTAGCACTTTTGCAACGTCGATATTTTTGTTTTGATGAACTTTCATTAATGCTAGACCTGTCAGTCGATCTGTTGACATAAGCCTAGGCCTAGTTGTCCTTAAGTAATAGGCCTATCTAATTTACAAGCACATTTTACAAGATTTTATGGCTGTTTCAGGGGTACTGTTTGCCGAGAGGTCATTCACAGGTCAAATTAGGTCAGATACAGTATTTTGCATGGCACAAAATGTTCTAGCTAGGCCTAGATATGGGCCAATAATGAATAATGAAAAAGTATCATCATGCCTCTTCAATCTTGATTGAATTGAAACATTCTTGGACACAACTTTCATTCTCCGGCCTCAACCTTTTAGGAAAGTGAGTGAGGATCAGCCACTGGACCGACCTCTGGGCTAGGCCCTAGGCCTAGGATAGGATAAGGCCTCCTAGGCTAGGGGCCGTAGGCTAGACCTAGGGCCTACTGTAGGCTATGTGAAGCCCAGTCACTGTCAGTAAAGGATAAGCCAGGCCGTCAATCCCAGTGCGAGTGCAGGACGTGATAAGTAAAATGTAAAAAAAGAGTTGTTAAAATATCTATTAAATGTAAATGTACCTCTGTATTATAAAATAAATGTTAACTTTACAGACAGTTTCAACTCACCTTCCACCCAATAACCAAGTCAGCTGAAATTGCCACAGAATTAGGACAAAATCAGTTTCGCGTATTTACAGAGAGACAGAGGTTCGGGTCGGAGTAGAAAAATAAATAGTGCGTCATTTCCGGTAGATGGCGCACTTGCATTTTTTCTAATTACCGTAGGATGGTCGTGTGTTCTTAGCGGAACGGCAGACGCAAATGTTGACGCCTTCCGTTATGCCTGGTTGAATGAACATTTATGTTTATTATTTTATTTTACTGGGGTTTTTTTTCGTGTTCTATGGTACTGTAGGTCTACGGATTGAATTAAAATTGGTAAGTCTGAGCCAGATACTAGTTCAGCAAATTTTTCCTTCATAGGCCTACCGGTAAGGTGATCAGTTGGGAAGTGCAGAACTAGGCTTACATTCAACGTTTATTTCAATAGAGGAATATTAATTATTAAAGTTTAACATCACTAGAGTTTATTCAATTTTAAAGTCCTTAAACCTTTCTTATTTTGTGGTTGTACATTGAGCCGTCTGGCACAGTTAGGCCTAATCCAACGTGATTTTCTGATATTTTACATTACCATAAAACCATTTTTTAACAGGTTCTATAATAAATAATGGCGATGTATGTGGCAAGAAAACTGTATTTTGTCAAATTCGTAACAAAAATTATATTCATAAGCCAATTATAGGCCTATAAGGCAAATTTTTCAAAATATTCTTTACTACATTTTTAATTTTCTATCTTTCCGCGTTTTCCATTCATTGTTTTCTTATATTACTTCATCCTTCAACAATCGACAATGACCAGTGGTGGATTTAAGAAGTGGGGGAGACTTAACAGGCTTAAGCCCCCCCCCCCCGTATAATTAACTCGAAAAAGTGTTTACCTTGAATTTACCTTGAACCATCGAAACTTAGAGCGTAAGCTCATTTGTCCCTCTGATAGCCAACGCTTCTTCTTGTGACTTATAAGGGCAGAATTTTAAGTAGTGGCCAGACCAGACTTTCTCTAAACCTGAATTGAATGAGTTAACTGACTCCTTGTAAACCATCTCCTCAGATAATGAGTTCCAATCATCAACAACACGAACAGCAAATTAATGTTTTCTTGTATTTAATTTGTATTTTGGTTTATATAATTTTAATTGATGTCCTCTAGTTGTTGCATAATGTTGTTGTTGTTGTTGTTGTTGCATAATGTGATCGTTTAAATAGAATATTAGGTCTATTAAATCAACACCATGAAATATTTTAAATGTTTGGATTAAATCTGCACGTTTTTTTCTGAATATCAAAGTTGGTAGATTTAAAGCCTTGAGTCTCTCAACATATTCTTTATCTTTTAGATCATTAATTAAACGAGTAGAACGTTGTTGTACTTTTTCCAACAAATCAGAATCCTTCTTAAATTTAGAATTCCAGGCACAGCTTCCATACTCCAAGACAGGTCTTATCATAGATTTATATAGACACATATAGCCTTTGGATGACAAATGGACTCTAGTAAAAAAAAATAGATACACAGCGGCTGTATGTGGGGACTCCTAGAAGGTAATATTGGACTTGTGAATCCAAGGAGAGTTTTTTTTTATTTGCTTGTCAAAACCAAATCAGGATGTAACCCCCCTTCCCTAAATCGCAATCCTGAATCCGCCCCTGATTACGGTGGTTTTTAAGTAAGTAAATTTGGCAACCATCTATGTAAGCAACTTACTTACATAAGTTACCAAATGTGCTTACTGTAGGCCTATTTAAAATCATCATCATTTTTTATACACTAGAACCTGTCAACTTTTACGTCACGTGAGTCTCACACATTTGAATCTATTTTGCATCTCACGCATAATTTTCAAAGCATTTCTCACGCATGAGACAAAGAGCAACAAATATAAAAACGACCCCAGAGCAGTAGTAATTTGAACAAAGACGACCCAAAAATGGGCTTTTTATTTTACTTATTTTTATTTATTTTAATTTATGTATTTTTTCTTTAGCTTGTCAAATCGAAATCGAAGGAAATGTGACCAGGATGATGTCTCACGCATTGTCGTCAAAATGTTGGCTGCTGTTTCTTACATTATTATCATACTTCGCCTGAATAACCGAAACGACGTATGCATCTCAAGAATAAAGTAATGTTATAAGATCAAAGTTTTCACTCAGTAGCAGAAAGTGAGGGGGTCCTAACCCAACCCCTCGCTAGTACCTGAGTATGAGCCTGTGAAGAGATGAGCAAAACTGACGTTAAAAGCCAAATGACCTTTTTATAATATGATGTATGTTTGTAAGCCATACGATGGGTACAGTATTGTGTTCTTTTGTCTTTTATATAAACCTCGATTTTGATACTTAACTGTTTTGTAATTTTAATCGTATTGCTATATCTTGTGGAAGAACGATTTAATATTTTAATCGAAGTTTTATTTGTAGGGTACTATTTATACTGTGTTTTTATTTATTTTTTAGTTTAAATAAAGTTTATTATTCTTATTTACAGCATTCGGATGTTGTGTGAAATAGACACACGTTTATGCGTTAAATGAGCAATCTCATCTCTTAAGAAGGAGATGGTTTTTGTACTCGCATATGGCTGAGTTTTTTATTCATGTTTGTCATTAAATTGAGAAGGTGTGGTAGAAATCAGGTGCTGAAGGATGAACTTTCTGAAAGTAATGGTTGTTATTTTAACCTCTCACCAATAAACTGATGAGCTAATGTTAACGAGAATGCGTGTTGATTTTTTCATTTGATATAATATACATATATAATCAAATTAAAGATCAGCACACACTCTAGTTAAATTTTATTCAAAAGACGTTTTGCTAAGAACGAGTGTAGTCAGTTATCGATTCGATGTTGTCATCTCTGATTGCATCTCTAAATTGTATAATTTCATTTAGTTACATAAAATTATCCAATAAATTGGTTAATATTAAGAAAGGTATGGAAACCAATACGTTAATACATACAAATAATACAATTGGATATGAAGTGAGGTGTCTATATCCTATGAGATTCAACATTTGATTTAAGTCTACTGATATATATAACACCATCTACTCTATACATTTGTGATTTATATTGTTATCGTTATTGTTAATTTAGTTACTTGCACTATTAATTGCATTTTTATAAATATGAAGCTTAAATCAATTTACAGATACAACGAGTGATGGACAATCGGCGCATATAAAGTGCAATAGTTGTTGCGACATTCAGTTTCATTACCGTCATCATCAGCAACATCATCGTCGTCTTTTACCAACTTTTTGGTTCATTTAATGCTAGTGTGTTTTACTCTATAGCGTAGCTTTTCGTGATTTAAATTAAAACTAGGGGAACATCTCTGAAGCAAACTCACTCAACGGTAAGAGTTTTAGTATGAGAAGTAACTTAGGCCTACCGATTCAATAGACATTCAATGGATGAAGTGTTATTTTGTTAGTGGTTCCAGATGTTATTCGAGTTCAATATAAAGTACATCCAAGACCACAAGAGTTTTTTTTTTATAAAAGTAGTGTTTGTTTATTTTCATTCAGTTTTACATTCAAAAAAATATAGAACTGACATGCAAAACTTTGACGTTTTGACAACAAAAATAATGAATTGGAATAGAAACACAGCAGTTTCCAGTCCAAATTACCTTGATCGGGATTGATCGAATTTATAGCTCCGTGGTCTGATCGGCAGTGGGAACCCACCAAAAGGGCAAGTGTCTTCCATATATGTCCCGGAGTTGCCCTTTAATCTTAGATCCAATAATTTGCCAAAATTATTATTATTAGTATTACTATATTTTGTTTCAGATAATCATGGGTACGTGTGACAACTTAAACATCACCGTAGAAAAACTATCGGACGACATGGAATTTGTTCTCTCCATATCTCGTTACATCTTGACGTTCATTGGTGTTCTTGCCAACTTGACGGTGATCGTTGTCTTCATCAACTGCAGGATTTATCGTAAATGTTTTACGTACAGTCTTATACTTCAACAATCAATAATTGATTTGGTGGCATGCTGTCTTTATCTGATTTTATACAATTATCCTGTGCCCGATGGCGATAGCGGGGTTGTTTATTGCAAATGTAGATCTATTTTCTGGGTATTTGCATCTGCTTCAACCTTCAACCTGGTGTACATATCCATTGAGAGGTACATAGCAGTTGTACATCCTCTAAAATATTGGGCGAGGGGTGAGGTCAAGTTAAGTATGCTGCCACAGTTGTGTGTTCCGTTTCTATTATCCATCGTCGTTGTATTTCAGTTGGCAATTACTAGCAGGCCTGATGAATTGAGTCCAGGAAATTGCAGGTACTGCCATAGTAGTGAGTTACTTCGTGTAATCTCTGGAGGTTCTCTCTTTCTTTTGAATTGGATTATTCCAATTTCTGTCATGACAATATGTTATAGTCGTGTTTATGTTAAGATGAATAATAGTCCTAAGGTAGGCGAAAACCTACGAAGTACGTGCACGGACGATACCGGTGTATCAGCAGACTGCAGTGAAAACGCAGACAAGAATTTTATGGTGGAAGAAGAAACAAAAACAGAATCATCTAAGTTCACTAAGTCTCAAAAAAATTTTATAATAATCATGGTTATCACTACAATGGTATTTCTGTTAAGCATAACACCATTGATAATATTGTATCTCGTGTACGTTCTCTGTGACTGTTTTGATTACGATAGGCACCCATTAAGACAAGTAGTGATTATGTGTCTTGTTTTAAGTCTGACGGCAAACCCATTTGTATATGCATTTAAATTCAATGAGTTTAAGTCTGGTTTCAAAAAGACTTTCCTTCGTAAAAAAATAGGTTCACTCTCGATATAATTATGCAATTATTTGGCTCGTTTTAGATACAATCCGGCACCTTATAAAGTGTGTTTTAATTACAGCCATGTCAAAGAAGGTGTAGCATTTTAAGCTAGTTTTCCACAATAGGCAGATTGTGTTTTAAAAATGACATTTTTTTCAAATTTTATTTTATTCAAAAAACACAGTTTAAACATTCAACTTTCATACTTCATTAACAATTTTCAGATGATGATAAAAGAAAATTTACAAGTGCAATTTAGAATGAGGACTCCATTGAGGTCACCTGTTTGCTAGTCTCCATGCATCTTTTACTACAGACCACTATTATTTTTATGTGTGAATCTATAATAACAACTGTCAATGGTTTTTAAAAAGAAATACTTTATATTTTGCATAGAAACTTACAAATCGCCATCTAAAATTAATAAATGATTTTGGAATGTTATTTCAATTCAGTTTGTTTACAATGTTCAAGTTTAGGTTTCTTTAGATTAGTTAGGTTACCGATAGTTTAGATGTCGCCTTAATGTGACAATTTTACTTTGTTTTTTGTGTGTGTTTATTTCTCCTATACAAAATTAAAACACAGTACAGTTGTCAGCAATAAATAAAAATGAAACATTAAAAAGAATAATAATTAATTGTAGGCTCCTCTCTAAGTTAACAAACTTTTTTCTGGTTTTATATTATGATGATTATCATTATGATGTATATAATGTATATTATGGGTATTAAAAAGTATTTAGTATACAGTAGGCCTATAAGTTAAAAACATGGAATGATCAGGAATTACTGTTGTGGTATCGATACGGTAGATTGTTAACGTATATCAAACTGTTTAAAAGCAACAAGTAGACCAAGTAGACCACATAATGGTAATTCTAGTTATGATGTACAAAGTATAACTGAATGAAAAATCTTGATTATATAGTATTTTGATATAAGTAAAAAAAAATCGCTGATCAATAACTAGGCCTGCTATTTTAAGCAGTGATAGAATACTTTGAATACGCTTTAAAGTTTGCATAAAGGCGTATTATTCGTTTTTTGTAGTGAGGTTTCGCAAACTTACGAAATACGAAAACAAAAACGGATACGTCACACTCCAATTTTTGAAAGTTCCTAAATGTATTTAAAATATATATCAAACTTTCTACCTATGAATTTTTGATGATCGTCGCAAAAAATCCTCACCAAATGTGACAGATATTTAAGGTGTTCTATTAAAATGTTACAAGAATGTATGACGTTTTCGTATTCGTATTTCGTAAAGATGCGAAACCTCACTATTGTAATACAGTAAACGAAACAATGGCTTTAATATTATTTATGATGTATGAATATATGGTTAATTGGCAAGGAAGATGTCAAGTAACAATTATTCTCATAAAATTATTTTATTATTGTGTGGTTGTTATATATAGATAATAATAAGAAGTACCTATGTAATACAGTATAAAATATAAAAAACAATTACAGTGAGACCTCGATTTTACATACCTGAAACAAACAAAAAATTTAAAATTCTTTATAGTTATGGTACATAGGCTTTGCACATTGATTTTGGCGAGACAGTTTCAAAAAATGTGTTCAAATTAGACAGTTTATAGATTATTATACATTGAAAACAGCCCAAACAATGTTAATGGTAAATAGGGGGTCAATGGAAGTGGAATGAATCATATGTAGAGAACTCTATTTTGCAGACCCTCGGTTTTACATGATAGCCTACCTCTGATCCCTTGTGGTTTGTACATTCAAGGTTCTACTCTATAGTTCATATCCAATCGAAATATTAGAGATTGTCAATACTACGGTCCTGCCTTCTCTAATCTCTGATCATGCAATTGTATCAATCACTGTACTCATGATGAGCGTAGAGGGCGTGGATACTGGAAATTTAATAATTCCCTCCTAAGTGACATTAACTATATTAATTTAATACAAGAATTAATCGCATCACAACAAAATAAGCAAGATGATCTGAACCCCCAACGTAGGTGGGAAATGCTTAAATTTAGAATTCGTGAAGAAACAATAAAATTCTCAATTAACAGAGCAAGGTCAGATCGAAAAGATGAAACAAAATTATTAAATGAAATCTCAACATTGGAGGAACTTTCATGTGTTAACAATACGGCTGATATCAAATTTAGACTCAATGAAGCCCGTATAAACTACAAAACCTGTACAAAAATAAATTTAATGCTATAATAGTCCGCTCCAGAGCCCGTTGGGTGGAGGAAGGCGAAAAAAAGTCCAGATATTTTTAAATTTATAAAAAAGAAATAGAATTAACAACAATATATTTCAATTAAAAACAAAAGATGGCACGGTAATCTTCGAAAACAAGAAATTTTAAAAGAAATTAAGGACTTTTACAGTAAACTTTACACTTGCTCCTACTGTAATCCAAATGTTTTACACAGCATCTAGATTTAGAGCAGAGGCTCTTGAAGACATTGACACATTTATTTATTGACAATGAATGATTTATTTTAAGTTTTCAGAAATGTCAGAACCAACCGTACGTAAGTCCTTCTGGTGCTGATTCGGACTTGGGGTCAAAGGTCATTATTTCCATCCGAATAACGCAGTTGATAGACTATTTTTATAATAATAAACTTGGTCATTAAGAACCAACATTCTAATCATTAGGCCACTTGTTCAAAATGGTTCCATTGTTCTTATTAACCAGGATGGATCATCTAAACATAAAATACACGTCAGTTTAAGGATTTGGCGTTGATTCGGACTTTGGGTCAAATGTCATTGTGTTTTCATTAGGATAAAAGTACCAAAATACCGTTAATGAAGGAAACTTGGGAGCCACTGACACCTCCCAGATTTGAGACTTGTGGAAATGATCACTTCGAGGTCAAAAATTAAAACAAAATATCTGTTTCGGTTATAGATGCGGTGGTTCGTTGAGTTCGGATAGCAATGGTAAAAACTGGTGAAAACGTTCCCTTTCCCGACGACTATATAAAAAATGTTTTAAAAAATCTGCACCTTCTAACGTTTCCTACCATCACCAAAGAAGATCCATACGCGGAATAATGCAAATAAGGTGTTTTTTAATATAAGTATTATTTTGCTTGTCAGTACAAACCGGGAACACGCCCACCATGTTTTGTTTAGTGAGGGAATAACATAATATTTGATTAGACGGTTTGTTTGTGTCCGTCTTGCTTATCATGAATGGTTCAGAGAGCCATTAGCTATTCTAGAAAGCGTAGTTTTAGCGTATCAATCCACGTTGATAATATTCGAAATGGAAGATGTAGGAAGAAGACTATCAAATTTGTGGACGTGTGATGTTGTCTGCCGCCCTCTACAGTACATGTATTGCTCTGTCTGTCTATGCTCATGATTCTTTATACTACTACTGCAGTGAGCATCTTGGGCTGACAATATGTGTATTCTAATTGTCTCAGATTCTCCAGTCTGGGGATGAGGGAGGAGGAGGTTCCCATCCCAGCACCAACTAGTGTGGGACTTATAGTATGGGTGTTCTTTTACCTTTACATTCAAATAGTAACACAGTCATGGCTCAATTGCATTTTTTTACTTCTTACTTCTTACTTCAGCTCCCAGGTAGGCTGTAAGCCTGTCAGTGGTGCTGGCCTCTTTGTCCATTCCAGTCCATTAATCATCACTCCGTTTTGTTTAAGCTAAAAAAAGCATTTACAACACAACCATTTCCGATCATCTAGATGTTTCACGTTGTAAAATGTTCGCATCTCAATCTAGCAATTATGATCTCAATGTTGCTTTAAATGTTTCTAATGTTTATGGGTGCCATTTCCGAGCATCTAGAAAGTGCAATATTCTAAAATGTTTGCAGTGCCTTGTTCAACAACGACCATGGTGGGCCTGTGGTAAACTACGCTCGCGCACAATGCACCCTAGCATGTCTGGATCCGAGCTCCTTCAGGTACCCCCTTCAATAACAATCCTGACTACGGGCTTGAGAGGTGCCATATTAAAAGTGGTGAATACATTTTTTTTAAATCCCACCCGAAGAGCTTTACACATTTCAAAATAGGACTCGGACTTCAATTAACCACATTTTATAGGGCGCCATTTCAGAACATATAGAGGTTTATTAAAGAATGTCGCATCTCGGTTTTGATGTTTTTTCCCGTTTAAAATGGTAAATCGCGTTAAATTATGACACTCTGAAAAACTTAGTAAATGTATTCGATATGGAAAGTAGGTTTGTTCGGTTTAAACTTTCAAAAGTTGCCTATCGTCCTTTCTAGTATTCCTGGTCACCGTTCTTTGTGTGATACCACTTCAAAACCAACAGGCTGATCTGTAAAACGGACATTTTGATGGACTCTGTGTATTTTAGCATGTAAAATAACGCAAATTTTCCTGGACATGGGCCCCGACCTTGGGCTCTGCGGCCCACTGGCCCAGCCTAAAATATTTTAAACTGACAATACATCTTGATAATACATATAATTATCATTAGGTATAGTACACACAACACATATTGTCCCTCAGCCTAAATTGCTCGCTTTGCTTACAAGTCTTCAAAACCAAAACTCTGATATGGAAAACGGAACATTTTAATGGACTGTAATGTATCTTTTAACATGTAAAATAACGCAATTGTTTTTTTTGGGGGGGGGGGGGCCTTCGCTCCCTGGACACCGACAGGGGGTCCTCGGCGGCCCCTTGGCCCCAGCCTAAATTGCTGGCAAGTCTGAACTTCAAAATCAAGACAGGCTGATCTGGAAAACGGGACCTTATTATTGGACTCTAAATGTGTCTTTTAACATGTAAAATAACGCCTAAGTTGCTCGCAATTCTGAACTTCGAAATCAAGACAGGCTGATCTGGAAATCAAGACCTTTTTATTGGACTCTAAATGTGCCTTTTAACATGTAAAATAACGCAATTTTTTCTCCCTCGACGGCCCCCTGGCCTAGCCTAAGTTGCTCACAAGTCTGAACATCGAAATCAAGACAGGCTGATCTGGAAAACTGGACCTTTTTGGACTCTAATGTGTATTTTGCATGTAAAATAACGCAAATTTTTCCGGGCCTTCGACCCTGGACCCCTCCCCCCTTTCATTCCATCCTCGCTGCGCCCTAATTACCTAGTCCGATGAGAGTTTGTCACGATCTGCTTGACCTAAAAATAGGAGGAGTTCAATTTGCATTCATTCATTCAAGTTAAAAGTCAAATTACCACTATTTGGGACTGTCTTTATCGTATTTTTCTCTATATTTTGTCTGATGCGTGACAGAATCTATTTGCATAGTTATTGCGTGAGAGTTGGCAGGTATACATTAGACCTATCAACACCAATCAATCATCAGTCTTTTCTGTTGTCACATTTGCAACTAGGCTTATAAACAAACTAATAAAAGTCATTATTATGGTCATCTCCTCATTTTCACCTTCATGATCCTCAACATTTATTATTTTCATTATTATCATCAACATTATCATCATCCTTTTCCTCATCCTCCTTCTCCTCCTCATCCACCTCCTCCTCCTCATCATCATTATCATCATCAAAATTCATCATTTTTATCATTATCATCATCATCATCATCAAAATTATCATCATCAACATCATCATCGTCATTCATCATCATCATCATCATCATCATCATCATCATCATCATAATTATGATCATAAACATTATCATCTTCTTCATTATCATCACCATCATCAACATTATCATCATCTTCATTATAATCACCATCATCATCAACATCATCTTCTTCTAGAGGCGGATCCGGGATCGTGAGTTAGGTGGGTGCTTGGACCATGGACAGTTTCCCAAACCCAATAGAATCCGCTCCTTTCATAATCATCATCACCATCGTACTCATTATCGTCATTGTCGTCGTCGTCGCCGCCGCCATCGCCATCATCATCATCATCATCATCACCATCATCATCATCATCATCATCATCATCCAAAATCGACAATTATTACTTAAACAACATTATCTTTATCATTGCACTATATTTGTATTTAATTTTAATAAAATAATCATTAAACTATAAAAATTGTATATACATAAATTGAAAAATAATACATAACACCTTACACTAGCTAAATGCTATTTAATTGTCTTTGGACTAAAAGATACTATGAACAATACCGGTTCAACACACCTTCCTCGTCGGTTAATTTTTTTATTGCAATGGCCTCCTATTTTAGTTGACTCTATTATTCACAGTTCATCATAACAGATATTTTAAGTGTTGTCTTACATTGACAAGAAGGTTGTTCCTGATTATAATTTAATTTCTAACATAGATATAAACATTTGAGGCGAGTCACACAGAAACCATCAAGTTGTAGGAAATTTGAAAATTGAGGTTTTTGTTATAGCCATGTTCAACGTGTCGTAAGCTTTAAAATGATAGGTCAATTATCAAAATCGGACACCTATTACTGAAGTTATTGAACAAAATATTTTTATTTAAATATATTGTATTTGTTTATTGCTTATTCCTCAATAACTTCCTGTACGACAACTTGGTGGTTTTCCATGACTAGCTTATTTGTTTTTAATTCAGCTGTCTAGTTGGTCGTTTGTGTTATCAGGGTCCACTGTGCTCTCTGTGTATTTCTCTTCCGTACCATCAACGCCAAATTTCTCCATCAAAGCACCAAACAACTTCTGAAGTCCTTTTCTAAAATCGTTGAATTTAAACGCGTAGATGAAAGGATTGACAGTTAAGTTAACGGCAAGAAGTGTAACAGTTATTTCATGCACAGGATTCGAACTGAATTCAAAGCATCTGCAAATAGCGTAAACCATGTACAAAGCGAAATTTGGTGTGATGCAGATAATAAATGCGATAAAAACGCAGAAAAGAGTGACGATAAGATTCTGTTGAGCCCTGCTATACATTTTGTTTCTTGGTGTCGTGTCCGATTTTGTTAAATCTTGCGATCTGGATACTTCAAGTTTTACCTTATCTTTGATAACTTTAAAGATCCTGACGTAGCAGAACACCATAAGGACCGTCGGTATAAGCCAACAAAAGAGAAACACCAGGATCCCAGATGCCACTTCCAAAGCTCGTGACGTCACATTGTAATCGCACAGCCACGGCCTATCCTCGTCAACCGTTGCTGCTATCGCTAAATACATGGACATTATCAAAGAAATAAAGTGTGGAATAATCAGAATTAATCCTTTTCTTCGACGTCTGCTAAACTTAACTCTATACCAGTTTGAATGCAATACCGCTACATATCTCTCAATCGTTACCAGTACCAAGTTGTTAGTCGATACGTATAGTAAATGCCAGAGTATAGCTCGAGATCTACAGAAAATATCACCATTCATTCCAGATGGAGGATTATTTGTATAGTAAATGATAAACACCAAGCTACCAGCCATATCTATCCAAGACTGGTGAAATATCAACAAATGTGTTGACGATTTCTTGTGAATTTTTCTGAAGAGAAAAACAATGACGACGAGGAGATTTGCGAATATTCCCACAATGCCGACAGTGTAACGAACGACCAGCAAAGCCGGATGGTCGTGTAGTATATTCTTCTCATATTGGGTAACGTTCTCCATTTTCATCAGATAGGCCTAATCTGAAAAATATCAAAATGATACAATTATATTTTATTTTGCCCAAATGGAAATTCGATGGTACATAAAATAACTTTTATACGAACAACAATTCAATACACAGAAACCAAACTGGACTAGTATGAATGATGGGGAACGATAAGGTCATAATGACCTGCAACCAAAACCTACGCATCAAGGGATAGGATTCACTCCGTAAGACCAAATGACCAACATACAAACAATAAGAATGTTGTGTAATATTATTCGTTAACACTCTAATTGAAGAGTGCAGAAATGAATGAATGAAGAAGAAGAATAGAAGAATAAATTGTTGTAAAAGCCAAAAAGCGTAGGCCTAAAATAAACGAAACATTTAAGCAGCAAAATGTAAAGAAAGTGGCAGAGTAGGAGTGCCAATTGCAGTAGCTGTAAAAGCAGCAGTATCGCAGCAGCAGAAGCAATGCAGCAGTAGCCCAGTTAGTAGCACATTAACATAGCAGCGATAGCGCAATAACAGGTTAGTTGTTGGAGTAATATATTGCAGCAGTATCAAGTATAAAATATATTCAAATATGTGCTTGATTTAAAAGTTATTGTAAAATAAGACATCTGTTAGTCGCAGTCAAATATTCAGTACTAAACTTGAGAGAAAAAATATCTACAGCAGTATACTACGTTAGCACACAAGTTGCAAAAGTAGGTGTTGTAAAACAAGAACGATAACAGTAATAACAGTTAATAATTTCATAGACAATAGTTTAAGTAGTGATGCCAGTATTCAATAGGTATTGTACAGATTATAACAACAATAGTAACATTAACATCGGTAATGGTATTATGGAATTGTAGTCTATGCAGTACCGACCGATACCGGTAGCGTTAACAGTTACCGTAGTGACGACAATAAATAAGAGATGTACCCTCTTCCCAACTACTACAAACTTACCAAATGGATATGCCTGCTATAACCTGACAAATTAATATCACAGTACCGTACAAAAATGATGAGAAACTTGCAATAATACAAGTATTTATAATGCTCCTCTTCTCTGTGGTTATAGATCGCCAACCAAAAGTGCAAGTAAGTACCTTGTGAAATGACTGTGGACGATTTGGGGGAAACACTGACTTCAGATAAAAAATGTAATAACATATTAACCTTCGGCTTAACGGAAAGAGGAAACTATCTACGTACGTAGGATCAATCATGGTTCGTTGGATGACGTTAACATTTGTTGAAACAATTCAATTCCATGAAAAGGTTGGAATTAAAATCAAATTTCTATGTTCACTTCGTCACTAATGCTGTTACGCGCGCGTTCAAAAAGGTACGCGAAGATGGACGCTCTCCATTTGCTAATAGCTGCGCGCCGTCTTTTGCGTCTATTCACTCGCATTTCTGTAGGGGCGCATAAAGGTTTGTACCTCTTCGAAACAAAATTCAACGTCCAAATATTCATAGCAGCCAAAGCCATTTTATCTCCGGCTAGTCGGAGCTCTAGAGCTACTCGTCTGAATAATTTCTTGATCTTTTATCACCGAAGATTTTTAAAGCAACAATACAAGAAGTATTCAAGATGTCCAACTTGGAGGAAAATGGTATCAACAAAGACGAAGCACAACTGAGTGATCTTAGGTTTTAAGACGATGTCTCTCTGACCACAACATCTGTGAAATCTATGGAAGATCAAGTAATAAACAGAGCAAGTAAAAACGTTGGCTTACAGATGCACACGGGCAAGACGAAATTCATGACCGACTTTTGAACAACAGAAGAAATAACAGTAGAAAATCACCAGATAGACAAAGTTAACAGCTACCTGGGATAAACACTAAAAATGCAAGAAACCACAACGGAATAAATACTTATGAGGAATAAAGGAGAATGTAGATGTTTTTTAAAGCACAAAGAAATACTAACAGACAAAGACATACCAACCAATGTCTCTTAGAAAACAGGTATTTGACGAGTGCATAACTACCATGACATATGGAGCAGAGTCATGGTCAACAACAAATTAGATGGATCAAAAATACGGATGCTTAACTTGTCTCTACGAGACAAAGTCAGAGACACCCAAATAAAAGAAAAAACAAAGGTCAATGATATAGTAAAGATCAAAGAAATGAAATGTAGGTGGGCACGTCATTTAACAAGAACCCAAGACAATAGATGGACCAAGAATGACAACCAATAAATGGCACAAGAAGAAGAGGAAGGCAAAAGAAAAGATGAAGACAAAAGAAAAGGAAGACAAAAGAAATACACTAACACGGCAACTTCGATGAGAATAGCATCTGACAGAAGAAAATGGAAATTGCTGGAGGAAGGTTTCACCCATCAATGGACAAACATATATAT
>JAOTQE010071112.1:0-16967 GCA_025631205.1 Nesometra sesokonis
GTTTTTAGGTCGAACCTCTGATTGAGTGTTCCTCTGTTATAAAGGAGAGTACCAATAAATAAATAAATAAATAAAATAAAATAGCAAGCATGGTAACCACCAAATTACAGGGCCACTCTTAAATGCATTTCCTTATAATAATATGCGACAATACCTAATAAAAAGACCCATGTTAAAAAAAAACAATGTTTAATTAGACGAAAACACAAATGAGTTTCCATTCGGACTTTAACGAGATTAACAGAAGGAGACTTACAAATAGGTACAGCAACCACATTGATCGCCCCAACAGATACTGAATGTACAAGCCATAATTGCCTGATTTGTACGGTTGCATGTTAAGCCGGGCAATCACTGGTTCGTGCGACGGTCGTGAAACCGTCGCTCCCAGTGTGAGGTTTCCAGACGCGATGACAGAGAATTTATTAAATTTGATATATGTTATGGATATTTGAATAGACGTTTGATCAATGCAGGATTGTTTCAATTAAGACGATGTTATAGCATTTCCTTCGAAATGATTTTGGTTTTGGTTCATCTGGTGGGTCAAAGTCTACCTACAAAGGACGACAACATGTAGGAATAATAACAGGTGCAGGGGCGGATCCAGGATCCACCGAATTGGTGGGGGCGCACTTTTCCGGTCCGGGTGGGCGTGGTTGCCAGTTTTTTTGCGGATGAGCAAGAAATGGGTGCTCTGTACCCGTATTTTAGCCGTATTTTTGCATTTTGGATTTTTATGTTATTTTTGGACCCGGCGCACCTATATAAGGGGGGAGAGGCGCAACTACGTTTTGACGATAATAGAGGGAGCAGTTGCTCCCCCAACCCTAAAACCCCTGTGGTTTAATGGTTTATTTTGTACCGGCAGGCTGTCGCATGCCTACGACTAATTTAATTCGTTTATAGAAAACGTATGATGTGTCTAATGATAAAGATTAATGTCTTTTGCAGAATATTTGGAAGACCCAGTGGAAAAGACGTGTCGTTCTGAGCCACGACGGAGAAAAATTCACATAAATAATTTCCTGCTTCACCGCATCCATTTTTGTGATTTGTGTGCCTGATTAAACATTGATAATTGCAAGGGTTATGATGAATTTGTAGCAATGCTTTCAGTTAAAGCTGTAAAAAACAGCTGCAGTGGTGAGAAACACCGAAATAGTAAGGAAAAATCACCACCAGCATCACCAAATCCTATACCAAGAGCCAAGACCCCATTCTGTGCACATCCCATTCCTGTTCGACAAGATGCCACACATTCCCATCATCACAGTGGTGTATGTAAGCCCAGATGCTGCCTGGCGGCCAAATCACATGCCTCGCGTAAAGAAGAACGACCACGATCCATCCTGCAATTGAAAGGCCTCACTAGTAGCGAGATGGAGACATTAACCCGGCCAGAGAAAAAAGTCGAGCGGCCACCATCCTATGCTGATTCGCGAAGACATGATTACCTAATGCAGAAGAATTTTGAGGAGATAAGACGATGCCGATATATACGACGGAAAGAAAGTGCACAAGACATGCCTAGTTCCTCTCCTAAGCCCAAATCACGTAAACCCATCACGATAGGAAAAGTAAAATAGAGATACTCACCATCCTCTCCCACATCACATCTCTAAGTGCAAGTAGTAATTTTGTCCACTGACGATGGTAATTTATGGACAAGCCACAATCAACCAGTGCTGTTCTAAGGTTAGTCCTAGACTAACTTCTGAGAATACAAGCCATCACATTCATCAGGAAGTCGCCGTTTGGTTTCTAGTTTTCTTATTTTTAAGTTAATAACGATTAGTGGACAATTCTTGGTGAAATTGCAAATGACATTTCTCGGCAAACGGACTTTAATATTGTACGTTTTGTTGAAAAATACTTAAACCTAAAACGCCAAAATGACTGTAGATAATATGTTACGGCTTTATTTATGAATAGATTATCACTTTCGATTGCCTGAGTAAAGTTGTTTTTGACAATTGGGCTTCACTATGACTAAACGCTTATGACACGCAAATATTTATTTTTATAAGGGCCTAAATATAACACATAAGTAATTAAATATTTAAGCACAGTACATTTAGATGTTTAATGCACATTATTGATGAGGTGATACTATGATTACAATATTTAGAATGTGTCAATTCGTTCCAGTATAACGCTATAGGCTACATGTTTTTGCTTACAAAACCAAGGTTTGAATGTAACTTGCAACGGGTTGGCTCGTTTTGAAAGGATTGTTTAGTGTGTTTGAAATAAAAATACTTTGCATTTGAATTTTATCAGTCATTTTTGTATAAATGATTCCGTGCACCATAATCAAAAGGCCTTGAAAATTTCCACGTGTATTTCACTATTTTACAATTATTTTAACCATATACTGAAGGTTTTCTGAATGGTGAATCTTAAATTCAAACCATTCACCAATGTTTAATTGTTATACAAACGCGTTTAGTACTATAGAGTCGGAAATTCCAGATTATAGTAAGCCCTGATTGCTATTTGCACTGATTATAATATCTCATTAGCCATATTTTTTATTGCGAAAATTTATAAACGAGCTAAAACGTCGATAATGTTTGTTTACTATTAGTTTTAGGATGATGAATCTGAACACATTTAACTCTGCGTCAATACTTCTTGTAATAAAAGACGGAAATTGGATAACAAAATACGAGTTTACCTGCACTATAAAACACCTGCTCTAAGATATAACACCCCCTCTACGTCAAGTTTTGCACATCCGATATCAATAGGCGGCGCCATAATAAAAGTTATTTCATAGGTATTCAGCGAGCTTAACGTGAACAATTTAACAATAAACACGTTTTTACATTGCATAAAAAGTATTATATTTTATTTAACACTGAATTTATTTTTCCACCTAAATATGCCTGCTGTTGTTTTTTTTAATACACGTAACTGTTGGTACTTTCTGTTTATCTGTACATGCGATTCAACGGTCCCTTATGATTCAACTTGACCCATCACTTGAGTAACTGGTCGGCAGACCATCCTTTTCAAAGGGCAACTCCAGGATTAAATTTAATATTAGTTCTGACCTCACTGATGAACTTTCAAAACAATTTGACAATGAGATATTGAAGGAAACCACTTTCAAAAGAGTGATCGGAGTCAAAAAGTGGGGCTACTACTCATATTACACAATGTTAAAGAATAGAAAAATTTCAATTTTGAAAGGGTTGCGTCTGAAAACCGCATTAAAAATTAAATAGCTACGTAAAGTGTTTTTCTTATGTGAATTTGACTGATCTTTCTATTTATGTGAGTTATATTTGTAATGTGATTTCGGTTTTCAAACACAACCCTTTCAAAATCTGTAATTATTCTTTAACACTGTATAATTGAGTTTCTCTTAAGCGGAGCGCGCAACGAGATATTTTACACTATTAAATTTCCAAGATGGAACAACCATGCAACGAAACAGTATAGTATCTGTCATGGTAGTACGGTCATGGAATGATAAATTACGTTTAACTCAAGTAGCGTTTCCTAGAACCCTCTTTTTTCTTGCAGTCCGGCTTAATTAAAGCTATAGTTAGCGTATGATTGATATTTATTATTCAGCCTACAAGTGTATACTATATAAAAGGTTAACAATTTCTATTTGCATGTAAATGTCGTTTTACCATTCCAAAGGGATTTATTGCATTGATAATCATTCTGGTTATCAAGGTGATAAGTACCGTTATTCATCGCTACCAAACTTGGCTAGTGACGTAGCCCTATGTCTGTATTAAGTAGGTCCAAAGAATTTCACAAAGGCCTAATTAGCCGTTGTAATGCGGTTCGTTAAAATAGACATGCAGAGAAGTTGAAGTACCAACGGTGTTTTTATGCTAATCAATAAGAAAAATTATTAACACATTGATTCTTCAATAATCGCAGCTACTTAATATACTCGAATACAGTTAACTGGAATCGCAGTAAGACGTCTGGGCGATTACGTAATATACAGGACCGTCGCCCGCATGAGGCAGATGAGGTGACCGCCTCGTCTTTGAAACATTTATATATTGGTTCTACGCGCCGCCTGGGCTCAGCGTCGCCTTGTCTATTTTGTTTTATTCTGGCTACGGTCCTGTCTTTAATTTTAAAAGAAACTCAATCACCAACAGCGATTAAAAAGTACATTATTTTATTGCATCCATTATTCAGAATAAAACAGTTACAGACATTGCACAAATTCACAATTTAGATTTACAGAAAATGTTTTTTTAATTTATAAAATATTTTCTAAAGAAAATTATAGTCCGTTTCTGCTTTTCTAGGTTTCTTTAATGGCTTCTTAAGCTTACAAAAATCATATACTATGCTTGCTTACACCGCTATGGCAAATTAGGGCCTATATCATGGATATTGACCAAAGATCAAACACAAATCAAGATGAACAAAAAATTAATAGAAGCTATTAAAGAAGTCTACAAAAGCAGAAACTCGATTTAATTTTCTTAATAATTATAAGCAGTTGAACATTTCTTATAAATATATAATTATTACCTTTCTATAATCATTGACAACATTTTATTATTATTATTTGGCAGAAAGAGGTAGTACAGTGCACATTATACACGGCGAGTATTTGAAATTCAAGAATACAAAAACAAAAATTATTTATTATGAACGATCACTATCCACTATCTGTAAACCAAAGTTTGAATAACCAAAATCGTGCACTGAACACTTCAGTTACTTCGAAACTATCGTAAGTACTTTTTCCTTTTCCACTGCCTGTATAAAAAGAAATTGAATGGGGTATTCGTGGCTCAAATTCATATTTATATGTACATTAGGGACTACTATTTTCTTTTCTACGTCGGAAGGGGGTGCTCAAACTAAGCATTCCCTGGATACGCCACTGCTAAGGTAGGATATTCTGGTATGAGAATAGTGGCCGAAAAGCTGTTTTTTGGGGAAAAAAGATGGCGGGCGAGCCATGGAACATCGAGTGCCCATTTCAAACTCATAGGTCGGGGTAAGTTAAGGAGTGTAAATTCCAAATTTGGAGATGTTTCAAGTTTTGATATGGGAGTAATGGGCAAATAGTGTTTTTTTTAATCCAAGATGGCGGGTAAGCCATGTGACATGTGGTGGCCATTTTTTAACTCCTCGGTCGGAGTATGGTAAGGAATGTAAATTCAAATCTTGACAACGTTTCATGTTATCGTATGGGAGTAGTGGGTAAAAATAATGGTTTTGAAAATCCAAGATGGCGGCTAAGCCATGTGACATGGGGTGGCCGTTTTCGAACCCGTCGGTCGGGTTCAGGTAAGGAGTATTAATTACAAATTTTAGGACATTCAAGTTTTTTTTATAGGAGAAGTGGCTAAAAGAGTTTTAATCGAACTGGCGACTAATCTTCGAAGACATTTACCTCATAAGTCGATTCAGAAAATTTGGTGAGGGTATCACGTGTCTTTCAAAAGTTATCGTGCTCAAAACAAAAAAAAGGAAAAAAGGGGAAAAACAGACGCACCTCAAAGTAATACCTTCCAAAAATCGTTTATCGTGCGGTAATAAAATAGCTGTGAGTCTTGCCACTTCACTAATTCCATAAAGAACCGACTCCAAGCATCTCAGATGTGGTATGAAAATTAGTTGGAGAGAAAAAAATGTAACATCAAAGTGATGCAAAGTGCGGGACTGCAGAGAACTTTTGTACAACCTACATGCAAAGGATGATACAGTTTGCAGGACATACACTTCGGGGAATTGCAGAATATCTTGCAATCACTATTCTAGAGGGTGCAATTGAAGGCACTAGAGCAAAGAACCAAATGGAATGATGAAATCAAGAAATGGAGTTCAACAACATCTCAAATGGAAGCAAAGAGAGCAGCAGAAGATCGTGGTAGATGGAGGGACATGGTGGCCAACCTTCGTATCGAAGATGGCACATGATGACCATGACCATGATGATGATGATGATGAATGATACACGTATTTTTATGCATAGGCTTATATATCCAGTATACTGATCGTATAATTGTATCGTACCGTAGTACAATACTGCACTATCAAATGTTTTTCGATTGTAAAACGCATTTTATGTTAGTAAAATAATTAAGAGTTTAATAAAACATAATTATAAAGCACCGTAAGATTAAAATAAAACAATTAGTTACTAATAGATTTACAATAAAAACAACAATATAAACTATAACAGAAATATGGGTAGATTGGTGGTCATAACACTCGCCTTTCAATCCCGAGGTTTGGGTTCAAATTCTGCCGGCAGCAGAATGTTCTCCTACTATACCTCCATCTTAAGTCTCGGATGTAGAGAATGATTAAGGTATAGGCCTATGTTTTTCTTGTGAAAAGATTATTCCTATATGACAGTGGTGGTTATATATTGGCAAAACAAATGAAAACTAATTAAAACGGCCTACATCCAAAAATGAGGTTACACATTTAATAACTGTACTTGTATCTTTTTGACTCGAGCCAGTCAGGGGAGAATATAGATATAACCACCCTCCTCTCCCATATTCCGAAACAATTTGAATGAAAAGCATCTTTAAATACAACGGCCAGTCCTGCACATGTAGACTCAAGAAGTAAATTCGAGCATAGTGGAAAAAACCGTGTTTTATTTTTTGCTTGTTAAAATAATATTGGGACATGCCATATGGCTTTGATACGTTCCAAGTGGCACATCATCATAATGCACCCTCCCCACCAAACTAAAAATTTGAATCCTACGTCCCTCCTTGGTCAGTCACTAGAATTCTTCAATAGCTTTTGGAATTGGACTTTATCTTGATACCTTCTGAGTTCTACGCTGTCTGGATGTTTTGATTTGATGTGTTCGTAGTAAGAATCAGAATGTGTATCCGTGTACCCACATTCTTCGCACACATACAGCTTTGATCGTCTTTGCTTGAAAATATACTCGTGATTAAACCCATGGACTTTAGACAAGTGAGACTCCAGTGAACATCTTTGCGTAAAGGATTTCTCACACTTTTCACAGCGGTATGGTCTCACTCCTAATAAGAAAAAAAACAAATGTAATTACTTTATTTAATTTTAAAAGTAATGTTAATAAATAAATGCTAATAAATACTGTTGATTTTAAGATCATACCACGGTTGCACCAACCAATCTTAGTTGGATGGAATATTTCAGCGTGATACACAAGGGAAGATCCAGGATCCAACAATAGGGAGCGCACTTTTCCACGTCCGGGCCGGGTGGGCATGGTTCGGGGTTTTCTCTTTGACAAGCAAATAAAGAAAAACTTACTTCGCCATTTTCGAATTTTGTTATCCTGTTTATGTTATGCACAGCCAATACGTTTTGTTTTTTTGGGGTCAATTTTAGGCCCAGCGTTCCTAATATAAGGGTGAACAATAATGTAGGCGTACCAGTTGCACCCTGACATCCCGGGAGTCAATGGCGTTCTCCCCCGCCCCTCGCACATCCAACTGTCTTTCCTTCCGCATGGACTTCACGTTTTGAGCTAATCCCAACTTGGCAACTCTGTGAAACCAAGGATAACCAAAGCCTTGTTTTCAATGGGGCCTTCTGGTGGTGATTGTGCAGTACACCAGGAGATAATCTTCTACTCTTTTTTGAAGAGTGGATTAAGTTCTGTAACGTGTACATGTTGCACACGTGACTTACGGCTTAACTTTTCATCCGAAAGACGGTATACTATTAATTTGTATTTAGACACTCGAGCCGAATTTCAATGAGAGCGATGTATTTGAAAAGGGGACCAATGTGTCTCCATTGTTCAGCGTACAACACATACTTTACTCAATATTTTATGATTTACTGTATATATATTTTTTTATTTTATGAAACCTGTTTTACAGTACACCAAACACAAAATGTATTTGCACAAGCATTTCATATAAGACCTACAGTATGTACTGTATATTAGAAATAGACCCGATATTTATTATAATAAATTAATTCTGACATTTTTCTACAATTGGCTGTCATTGGGACCAAAGCAGACAACTGTACAGTAATCGCTTTGGTTAAAATTGGCATTCACTTTGAGTGTAGGCTACTTTTTTTTCTTTTAGGTTTTGTTGTTTTTGTTTCTCATGGCCGCCTTAGCCAATGCTAATAGGGTTCTCAGATAGTGGTGATGGTGTAACCCCATAACTTGGCTTAGGTACTAGATGTTATATGTGTGTTCATTCTGAACACATCGCGATCTTAGATCTGCTATACCCACTGTTCTATGTATATACAGTACTCTGCTATGAAGGCCAATGTTACTCCACCCAGTCGGTCTCTTCTGCCGGGTAAATAAATGGATAAATTAAACAGGCTAAACAAAGAATTGCACAATTATTTACCCGTTGGACGGTTGTATAGGCTAACCCATTTTATATTTCCTATTAGTATAATGATTCATTTGTATTCGAATCCACCTGACGGATGGATGAATAGTCATACTGCTTCATACCTGTATGTGTTCTCACATGCCTCTTCAAGTCAAATGTATCGTTGAATCCTTTTCCACAGTGAATGCATTGATAACGTTTCGTAGTATTGTGACACTTCATATGCCGATTTAACAACCTTTGTAATGGGAAAACCTTATTGCAAACCTATAGCAAGGAAAGTAATTTTTTAATAATATATCATATAGGCCTAGGTCTATTGATGATGTACAGTACAACAAGGGGCTAGACAATACCTTTTACTTAAATGTCAAGGCAACATCCGTGTCAAGGCAACATCCGTAAAGAAACAACGATAATGGGCATGACATTATGTCGAAATATCGCATCCTGTCACGATGACGTGTATCACATTTCATTATAATATATCAAACTTTCCAAAAAAGTAGTAATAATGTTTGAGGGTCTACCTTACGTGCACTTGCATCACCAACAATGTTTGTGAAATATTAAAAGAAAATATTATAATATGATAATTCAACTTCAGCAATAAACATTGAAATAATTAATTTATCTCAAGAATTAAAGATTGACTAAAAGCATGGAGTACAGTACAGTATATCTTATTTTTAGTAGGCCCAACATGACTTGGTAACAGGTAAATTTCGTTACCTTGTAAATCAGTATCTTTCCATAATAGACCCGATATAATGCCATTACTTACCTCACACAAGAATGCATTTTCACCAGCCTGATTATCTTTTGAAACGTGATTTGGCCTCGTCTTTCCAGGCGCTCTTTTTAAAGGTGCATACTTCGTAACATCTGGTGAAATTGATTCCTTTAATGTTCCAACTGGTGCCGTTCTTAGTTGTATTGGAACAACCGAAGTTATTGGCTTAGGTATAGATATATTGTGAGGTATCGTATAAGCTACACATGTTGATTGATGAACTGACATGCTGGTTGACTGGGGTAGTAATTGGGAAGATTGAAGTCGATACTCCATCAACCTTTCTTTTTCATGGACATTAGCTACTGGATATTTGTAATAGTGCATTATTTCATCTGGTGAATTCGTGGTAGGGACTGGGAGGATACGCCAATGTCTTGGTATTTGGAATCTTTTATAGTTTGCGGAGTTTACTAGAGAGACCTCTGGAGCCTTTCTGTTCCCTGTTGTTGTTAAAGTAGATGTAAAATTTGAATTTGTTTTAACGTTTACAGCTTTAGCAACATCAACATTCATTGATAAATGGTGTCCTAGTTTGTAGCTCACTGACTGAAAGTTTATAAGTGGTGGAACTTGCAACAGACGTGTCGGCGGATTGGAGCTTCCAACTCTCTCACCGTTATGTGGTGTTGCGTTTAGGCTTTCTTCTAAGTATTCATCTGCTTCACTACTGTAACCAGATGAGTTCTTATCACTACCATACATAGGACTATATCTACGTAAACGCCCTACATCATTCAAGCTCAAATATGGAAGAGTATCTTCATTTACATAATGATAACGTTTTCTAATAGGTAAATGGTCCAAATAGATACTTTTCTGTGTTTCCATACCACATGTTTCTTTCTTTGGAGTGTCCCTTGATTCTGAATTGCTGTTTGTTACGACATCTATATAGGGTGATTCTGGTCTGGCACCGTGGTCTTGTTTATTCTTCTTAGCATTTTCAATTGTCATAAATTGATATTCTTGACAAGAACTATTTGACGCTACTGGACATTTCGTGACTGAATCGCTCGTGTGTTTCCGCTTTCTGGAAAATTCATCGGATTGTACTGTATGGTATGGTGTTGCGGTTTCTGATGGTACTAGTGGTAAAGGTATATGGTGATGGTTGCTCACGTGTTGAGGTACACTTGGTATAATGTTGAAATGATGATAACCATGTGGATCAAACAAACGGTTACAAAATGTCGGTTGCAAATGTCGCTCACTATGATACATTTGAATTTGGGAAACTATACCCTGTGCCTGCATGTAGTCCATGTGAACCAAACTAGGTAAACTAAAAAAAGTAAAATATAAATAAACAGTCGGTACGTAAAGCTACACATTTTATTAATCATACAAATAAATAAAATCCGAAAGGTCCACTAATCAACTTCAAGTACGAAAGTATAATGCATACGCCAAGCAATGAGATACACACCATCGTGACAAGATTCAATATTTCGACATAAATTATTTCCTGATGATGACATAATTTATGTCGAAATATTGAGTCACGATGGCGTGTATTTCATTGCTTGGAGTATGCATTTTATACTTTCTTACAAATAAGCAAGTACTGTAAAGTATCTTAGTGTATACAATTAAAGGAAATTGTGTTACGTAATTTGTTTATCATAAACTTTGATCCGCAAAAAAAAAATGATTTCCGTAAACAATTAGACTATGCTTATTATAGACACAATCACAAAATAATAGAAAACACTGCACACGAGAATGCTTGTTAACATACCATAACAAGTTTTGATTATACCAAGGATGTTTTAAAACCTCCTTGATTATACCATAACAAGTTGTGGCACTTTTATAATTTAATTATTATTATTTTACCAATATTTAAAGAGGGAAGGGAGCTGATATCAGGGCCCTCTTTAAATAATGCACATCAATATTTAAATACAAACATATACAAATGCATAATTCAATTTTATCATAACAAATAGTAAAATATATTATAAAAATAGGCCTATAAATATTTGTATAGGCCTATCTGAAATATCTGTTTTCGTTACATTAGAATTAATAATATCTAAAGAATTTATTAACAAAACTCTGCATATCCCTATCAGCAATAAATAATTCAAAATCGCGTTTAAAAATATGACGAGAGCTTCCGAAGGTCATCGGGAAGGTTGTTAAACAGTGAAGGGGACAGAAAGCTAAAGGCTCTTTTATAGAATTCGAGCTTGGGATGAGGTTCAAAATAGTCATGAATACTGCGAAAGTTCTGAGGTTTTAAGGCAGCCCAACTGTTCTGTGTGATTATCTGCTTTGTTAACTTTTCATTGTTTTTTTTACTTCTTCTTTTATTATTAATAAATTATTGTATACTTCTAGGCCTAGTTAATTTGTACATAACATTTTTATTTTATTAGCATACATGTTAGATGACGCACCTTCGCATGCGTAGTGTGTTACTGTTTCAGAAAGTATACTTCTGAATAGTTTTCTAAGTAAATTCTAGAGTTCAAAAGGTAATGTAAAATTGTACACTTACAACTATCTATAAATACAGGGCCTATTTTATTGGCATAGAACGTCACGTTGTTGATACTTCCTTTATTAAACCATGATTACTTGTAAAGAGAAACAATGAGCTTAATTAACGGTCAATAATGTCAAGACTAACAGCTCCAGTTTAAACAAGTTATTAACTTTTTGTTAAGAACTTGGACAAGTTCGCGTTGTTAGGCCCATAGTAATTGGTAATGACCACTACAATACAAGGGAATGTAACAGACGGTAAACCGCTACCCACTACCAAAAGACCGGTAAAGCGCTATCAGCAATTATTATCTACTTAATTAAAGGTTCAACTATGCATTTTTAATTCGAACGGACTAATGCCTTAATTAGTCCAGCTAGTCAACTTTTAGTATCTTTAATAATTACACATAACAATAAAAAATAGGCTATGTTTATATCAGTATTATTTATTTCTGAGAATTATAATAATATAGTACCGTAAGTCTATTTAGGTTATTTATTATTTTTTATTTTATTTATTATTATTATTATTATTAATTATTATTATTATACCGAATCCCATTATACTTTACTGTATCGATCGTAAATTATGTCTAAGCCTAGCCGAATACCGAATTCCCTCTTCCTACCTCACATCCCAGGCTAAGTTTTTTTTTCCCTCAAAATTATTAAAATTATCGATAACTAACGCACAACTGAATAGGATCCAGTTGAAGAAACATTGGCCTTTGGATTTAATGCATTAGAATCGGTGGTTTTTATATAAATATACATTATTACTTTATGATATTCATGATGCTAAACCTTTATGATATTGGCTTGACATTGAACAAGTTGTTTACTTGTAATTTTACTCCCATGGGTTAATAAATTCCAGTTGAACATTTTCATTTTATTCGTAAAAAAAAGCAGTAACTTCAATCTCATGTAGGCCTATTTTTTTATGATTAGGCCTATAGCTACATCATAGAGAAAAGAACTTTTCTCCATGGCTACATGTACTATTTTATGATTTTCTTTAAAGTTTTTAAAGTAAATTCTTGTAGAATTTTAACACTCTATGTCAAGTTTTATTTAGGCCCTATTTATGTTTAATAATACAGGAAATCTCGTTAATGTAGTGTCATTTGTAAGAATTGAACTGCGGCGCAGTTAAAAACTCATCTAGGCCTAGGCCTGTTCATTTATTAAAAGGCCTTTTAAAAATAATTAACCGGCTATGGTTGGGAAGCAGAATTTTAACGCCTAAGGTACAAACTTAAATTTAAAAGTTTAAACCATTGAGCAAAACAATTTCAAAAACACACAAATAAACTGATACAAGTACTCTAATTGTCAGTTTTAAGATTGTAGGCCTATGCTAAAGAACACCATGTTAATTAAATGGCACCTGTTAAAGCATAATGTTCCAACGAATCTGTTCCAACGGCAGGCCTAAAGGCGCGTGCTTAATGAAAAAATAAAATATAAACACTTATTTCCTACCGTGTTACCATGTGATGTTAATGTCACTATTTCTTGAATTCTAATGACGTTTCGATGTTCTATAAGACGGTGTTAAAGCCATTGAGGTATGCCAGGGCAAGGAGTTGTCTACTATAATAACTTCTTGGCCAGGGGTACAGATCGTCGGATTACACTATACTTCAAATGCGACTTCTTGGAACTGATAAAATTTGGGTTCAATGGCCGAGAGGACAATGACCGATACATGCCATTCGGCTTAATAATAATAGGGGGTGTGTGTATAAAGGCATTGGTGCATAAAGTGTTTGTCTACACAACGGATCATCCAACGGTTTGATCATAGTGGTTCCGGTGATGAGGGGTATCACGTGTGAGTCATAAGTTCCTAATTAGTGATCCAATTAGAAATGTTTTATATTAATACAGTAGGTCAAATAATCAGGGAAAAGTTGTGTTCACAAAAATATCTTTAAACTCGATCCAATTCGGATACTATATAATTTTTTTTTTTTATCTAAAACAGGATAACATAATTCAGAAAGTAAGAAAAATCTGGTTTTCAATGTGGTCCTGTAAAAGGAAAAATAAAAATCTTCTCTGCAATCATCAAATATATTCCATCTACTTTGTTTAATAGTTCAATTCCACTATATATAAATTATTAATAATTATTTACAATTCTAGCGGCACGTTTTTGTAACCTAAGCAAAATTTTGTTTTTATTAGATGTAGTTCCCAACACCAAAATAGCGTAATCCATACATATTGCATTTGGATTTTACTTTTGTAAGGCAAGTTTAAGAGTGGATTACTAAGAGTTTATAAATAGCCCTGTGCATACAATACAAATACGATAAACTTTTTGTATCATTATTTCCTTAATAAATATTAGGCCTAAATGCATATATATTTGAATGTTAACGAAACAATATAACATTACATTCAAAACGTTAAATAATAAGACCAATTGCAGTTATTGACTTATAATTTGATGATTTCGAAAGGTCCACTAATCAAATTTTTTCTTCCTCCATGCTTCAAGTAAGAAATGCCAAGCAATGATATACACGCCATCGTGACAGAATTGTGCTTATTTTGTGCTCTTGGTTGTTAAACAAGGTTGTTTCAATAAATTAGAAAAAAAAACACAAATGAAAACAAAAAACAATATAAATGATGAATTATCGGATAATTACATCATTGCCATTATTTTAATGACATCATTGACAGAATGTTGTTTGTAAAATAGAAGGTTTGTAAATGAGAAGTTCGTAAATGAGAAAGTCGACTTTACTGTATCTCATTGTTTGGAGTATGCATTATACATTCTTATTTGATGATTTGTTGTGTATCTAAACAAGGTTTAACCTTCCTTATTTACCGTAAATGAGCAAAATCATGAAAGGAATAAAATGTTTTGTTGAAAGTCGTAGTATGTTTATTTGAAGAATGCATAGAATAATAATTATACGTTTCAATTCACGGTGTTTTTTATCAGACATTTAAATTGGCTGATTGATTTCAACATCCTCCTATTGTCATATGTTTCACTCATTTTTGCATAAAAGGCATGACTAGACTAGTTAAAATATATTCTTTGGGGTGGGGAGGTGTTGTAAATATTGTAGGGCCCACCGTACTACTTTAATTACATAACATGTTACAGTGGATCCATGATTTGTTGACTGATAGGAAACAAAAGGTTGTTGTTAATGGGGAAATGCCCGAATGGCATAATGTTGTAAGTGGGGTGCCCTAAGGCAGTGTTCTTGGGCCGTTATTATTTGTTATTTTCATTAATGATCTTCCAGAAGTTGTTTCCCATTCAGATATAAAGTTTTTGATGATGAAACAGGGTGATTCAATCTGATACAGATGCATCTAACAAACAATCTAACAAAATGTAAATTGATTCATTTTGGTTCAAAAAAATTTGAAGTTAGATTATTTCATTGGTGAGGGTAACACAGTTTCTATTGAATGTGTTGACGAAGAAACTGATTTAGGAATTTTAATAGTTAAGCAATTGAACTTTTCTGCTCACACCACCAAAGTTGCTAGATCTGCAAATAAGGTACTTGGCATGATTTATAGGTCTTTCAAGTTTATTCTAAAAGTTATATAAGTCTTATAAAACTATGGTTAGACCTATTATGGAATATGGCGGTAGTGCGTGGACTCTTTATCAAAAGGACAAGGACCGATTGGAATAAATTCAACCAGGGAACAGTTAAATTACAACTGTTCTCTGGTTCAACAACGTTCCACTGGCTTGTATCGGAAATCAGAAATAAAAACTATGAAGAAAGGTTGAGGGCCTTGGATTTCCCAACATAGTTTTTAGAAAGAAGAAGGCTGATGTATTGCAGACACTTAAAATTATGAAAAAGTTTGAGAATATACACGAAGAGAAGCTCTTTCAAAAATTTATATATAAGAAAACTCGGGGTCACAAATATAAAATCAGTAAACCTAGTGTAAAGTTAAACGTTAGAAAATGTTGCTAATCGGTACGAGTTGTAAATGATTGGAAGTCATTTCCAAGTCATGTTATTGATGCTGCAACAGTAAATGAGTTTAAGTCGGGTATATCAAAATATTAGTCTGACCACCAAATAAAGTTTCGCCCGTATGTAAAAGAAGAGTATGCAGAAATGATGGAGGGACAAATGAGCTAAGTTTTCAAAGTCCTATGGTTCAAGGTAAATTCAAGGTAAATAACATGGCCTATATGAAGGGTTAAAGGTTTACATTAAAAAACGCACATGAAATACATAACAATATGTACCAATATCTGTATTATTGTATATAAATTGTATTTAGCACTGAGTAGAGCTGGCATTTTTTGAAGGGACAATCGATTTTGCTCCTAGGCTACAGTAGGCCAAGATCCACTCTGAATATTTTTTGAAAGCACTTAAAAATTTTAGGAGAAAATTTACTTCAGGAGGGCGGCAGATGACTAAAAAATCAGGAGACTCCCACCATTCAGGAGATTTGGGACCTCTTCGAAAGTTTTAAGAAATACATAAAGCTGTAAATTATAATACTGAAAGTGATCGAAAAGTTAAAATATGATGGTATGTACAGAAATGTGCTTTTGTAGCTCAAAATAACAGAAAACGCCACATTGAAATATTACCACAGTTTTTTTCTATGGTTTCACTTAATCTTTATTGAGAAGTAAATTACAGCTTTTATTTATCCATGTTGATATGAAAAAAATGTTTTTACAAAAAAAAAACATGTCTGGGTGGACCATAGGCCTAACAGCTATATTTTTACGTGACCTAACCTGAGCTATACTTAATTATTTAATTGATAAAATATAAAATTCCGAACGAAATTAAGCCATGATTAATAAAAATAAAGTTGAGGCTGGTTCGATCTACATACTGTATTTGATCATTTTCATTGGACATTGATTAGATAGGCCTACACGGGATTAGTCACCGTTCCATGCTTAGGGTTAAACGTTAATTGGCTCCTTACCGTTAATAAGAGCTTACAATTAATCAAGCAATGCATTATTGTTTGTTTTCCAGGAACACGTCTTTTGTTTAGTATCGTCATTCACAAATAACACTTTTAATCAGCTTGGCCAGGAAGTAGCGCATCGATTTGATCAAAACAAAAACTAAAAGAATCGATTTTTGTTTTTAAATGTCAGATTCATGGAAATAAGTGTAATATGAAAAACGCGTGTATTTAGGGTTACATATTATTCAATCACTGTATGATGCGCGGATCCAAGGGGGGACGGACCATCCCCCCCCCCTTTTGAAACAAAAAAATACATTTTTTTGCACGATTTTGAATAAAACGGGCAACCACGCCCACCCGAATCTACGTTGACATGAAAGTGCCCCCCCCCCTTTCGGTGGATC
>JAOTQE010071123.1:0-16967 GCA_025631205.1 Nesometra sesokonis
AGCTAATCTGCGGCGTAATGACCAAGGTGTTCGGACACAAGGCGTAGCGCAAGTCATAAGCAATTTTAAAATTGCCGCCAGTGGGTTTTTCTATGACTAGTGACCAGTAATTGATTGGCCAATGCAATGCAAATTTTGATTGGACAATGCGTAACCTAAGGACAAATCCATTTAGGTGTACAAGGCATACAGTAGCTCCATACCTTACGCTAAACCAGGGTTTGCAGGAAGCACAAGTTGCGCTCTGGATTAGGGAATGCTAATCGTCAACTAGTTCAAACACAAATAATCATACGCCGTGTACGTTACACTCCTCTTAGCCATTGAGTCAGAACATACCCAGAATAATTCGAACCAGAACATCAGGATTAGAAGGCAAACCCTTAAGACTCTTTTAGAATTTGTGTTATAAGGTAGGCCTATGCTTCAGGTATATCTGGGATGCTTCATTCTTGTTTTGCGGCAATTGACACGATTCACTTATAGCTGGTTAAAAAAATTTTCGGAATGCGATACATTTCTACTTTTTGGTCGTGCAACATTTGTTAAAGCCCCTTTAACTACTAAGCTACACATACATTTCACTCCAAAAATACAAAATCTCTGTACGCGATTTTGTTTTTGTTTATTACAACATAAAATATTTTCAAACACTTTGAGAAAATGCTATACAGAACATTAACTTTATTACAAAATAATTTTAGTACATTTGATTGACAATGAAATGTAATTTTAAATTTCTTGGAACTTAAGAACGTGTTCAATTTGAAAGATATTAATATTTAGGAAATTTAATATGCCACTATTTTGCGCAGGGGAAAAGAGAATATATGAAAATTTTGAATATATCACATTACTTCATCCCGACGGATATCATGTTCTGTTCGTTTCATTCGATATTCAACACAGATTGGTTATTGTTATAGCCTGTTGTGCTAGTTTTTATGAGCGATTGCAGATCAAAGGATATGTTTAATACCCTGTTTGCAGATTATGTCGTACTAACAAGTGTAATATTTATCAGGGGATATTACTTAAATATGGACATGGAAAACAACGTGTCTAACTCTCTATTTAATAACATAAATCAACAGAGTTGGTTCTCCAACAACCGAACTCAGAAAACCAGACCTTATTCTAAATCAGACCTTTAGTTTTTAGCAAAAGAGATATATGCTATTAACAAGTGTAATATTTATTTATCTGGGGATCAACGTGTCTATTTCTCTATTTAATAACATAAATCAGCGAAGTATATTCTCCAACAAACCTGAACTCGGAAAAACAGACTCTATGCTAAAGCAGAGATTTAATTTTTATGAGTGAATGCAGATCAAAGGATTATATTTAACACCTTGCTTGCAGATTATGTGCTGACAATGTGATCTGGGACTCTTGCTCAATTTTGTGGACATGTGAAACGATGTTTCTAGTTCTTCATTTAATAACATACATCAATATAGACTTTCACACAACCGACCACCCAGAAATCGAAAGTTTACACTCAACCAGACTTTTCAATACCAAATTTTCTCTCTAAACCAAACTGAAGGAAACCGAACCATCTGAATAGTCCAATAGGTAGGGCTGGCATATCAAGGGGTGTTTAGGGGCTCGACGACCACCCCACTCCAAAGGTCAAAAAAACAATACAATTAGTATATAAAAATGAAGACTGAGCCTCAAGCACCCTTCAGAAGAAAATGAGCATCCACTTCAGAAGGAAAAAAAGTATAATGTCAGTAGATAGGTACCCTACAGTATAAAATAGAGCACATAAGGGTTATTTTTTGCTTGTCAAAATCTGATTATAACTGAGCATCCCAAACCTCGATACACCCCTGATAACTGGTACAGTGGAGACCCTGTGACCTCAGCACCATCATGGTTGACCTTGATGTGCAAAATACTCAAGAGTATTTACAAGGAACATTCAAACATCAAAAGTGGTACTGTGATTCGTTTAAATGATTTTAAATTTGTCATAATTGTAACGGACACATGACTGTCACTACCGACATGGCTTTTTTGAATTATTTTTTAACAGAAAGAGGACCACTAAATCTATGAATTTAAAAGTTTACCAATCAGTTGTTGTACTATCTAAGCCAACAAAAATGATTTTTTTTTTTCAAAAATAACTATTTCAAACACAATTAAAGCAAATAAATGAATGCATGAGGATGCTCTATAGTGCCTGTTTAATTAATTCATAAAATAATGCATCTTCCTCATAGATAAACAATATTATTTACCAGAATGTTATAAAACACAACAATATATGAGTCTTTGTTATCTTAACATATTACATTCTTTATCTAAAGTACTTTCATGCGCACTTGTCAAAGATGGTAATAATTTCTCTCTTTCACTTTCCAACATAATTTAATTTAACTAATGTATTTTAGAGTGCATACCTATGGATAATATGTTTAGCTGTATTTAATGGAATGTTCATATCTTGTTTAAACCTACAAATGACATTCATAAGTTTTTAAACAAGTTTTCATTACCTTGATTGCTCTGATGTTGTCAAATACTTTAGCTCATGCAAAACAAAAATTGGTTAGCATCCTTTTTTTTGAAATTTTGCATGTAGGAAAGGAGGTTTTTTTGTCATGCTGAAAAGAAAGGGGTGTTGCAGAGTAAATTTATGTAAATTTATGCTCCATGAGAAGACCGATTACTCCAGTGGCCGGTAAAATATTTTTTTTAAACAAAACCTTTTATTCGAGTGCACTCACACTTAAATTTAGTACAAACTGCATTACTTAATCAGTTGGATGCTACTAGGGCTCCTACATTAGAGCTAAAACTTAATGTAAGGCAATAATTTTATTTTCCAACATCAGTCTTTGATCTTGATTCATGCTGTAACATCAATGTTCTACTAAACTTTAGGCATCCAATTTATATATGATGGGATAATGGGATAAAATGTAAGGTTTTTGAGAAATACTATTAGTGCAAAACAACTTGAAACATGTGCTCTGTAACATTCACAGTGTTATTTAAACTGAAAATCTGACTTCTAAATTATGTTTTATAAATCATTTGTACAGATAAAAAAAAGATAATCTATTACAGATTATTCTAGTGGTACATTAGAACTATGTTTTCTACTGTAATTTTGAAAATTGATCATCGACGAAGGCGATAAAGACGACAATTACAACGAAGGAGATGACGATAATGACGACGAAGACGACAATTACAACGAAGGAGATGACGATGATGACGATGATGACGATGATGATAGACTATGATGACGATATATTGATTATGGTAATGATGACGACGATGACGATGATGATAATAATGGCAATGGCAATGATGGTGATGGTGGTGATGGCGATGGCGATGATGTTGATGATAAAAGATGGTTGTTAACTGATAATATATGATGACATATGATGACAATTACGATGACGACGATAAGATGATTAAAAAAATGATTCATGATGAAAGATATGACCGATTATGAAAGATGTAGAATATTGATTGATAATAATTGCAATTGATGATGCTGATGATAGATAAAGATTACATTCATATTTTGACCACAAGAATACATCAACACCAATGACTAATTATCATGATTAAGATATTCTTTAAATTCATTTTTTCTGATAAATATTGTAATGTAATAAGCCTATATAATATCAAATATAGTAGCTAGACACTTAGACCTCCTTAAAAATTAATGACTTGCCTACCTTACTTAACTAAGAGCCCTTTCACACTTGTTACGTTCGCCCTGAGCCGGCTTAACTGTGGCCGACTCAAAAAAAATCAGTTTTGTTCACATTAGTGTTTTGAGTCGGCCTAGGACCGACTTACGGTCGCATCGCGAACGTTCACACTTGTGGTTTGCGTCGGGTTCGCTAGAATTAGGACAGGAAGTTCGCATGGCATGGTGGGAAAAGTAAATTCCCAAACAACGCAATAAACATGGATCTCGCGCGAATTTTGATTTCACTTGTTCTTCTTTTACTTTTTCGATTTCTGCAAAAAGAGCGTAGTAGTTTTCATGTTTTATTATGATGATTATTAAACTCACGATGACCAAGGCTTGTATTCAAATGTTTTAAAAGGATTTTATTTTAACAACTTTACTCCTACACCTAGGCCTGGTTTCGCACGTCGTCGTTGGTTGCTCCCTGGTTATCACGCGGATAATCGAGTTGGCAGACTTCCGTTGTCAACTATTCGTGTCAAAGTTCACGCTAAAAGGCGACCTAATTATTTTTTTACGTTCATACTGTGCAGTTGAGTCGGCCCAGGTCCCGCATTGCCGGACCTGAGCCGACACAAAAGTTGGACTAAAGTTAGGTCCGCTCAGGACCGCCTTAGCTTTTTTTGAACGTTCAGACTTTCGATTAAGCCGGCCCTGAGGTGGCCCTGGGCCGACGTAACTCTCATATGTGAAAGGGCTCTAAGTATTCTGATATAAAAGTCCAATATTGTAATACCATGACAGTATCAAAAAGGAAAACATAACACCAAGACAACTTATTGGTAAAGTTATATCATTTGAAAATAAAATTTAATGTTATGGCTTAAAAGTTTGTTTAATACTTTCAAAATGACTTAAAAATAAACTTTAGAGATCTATTTTTACTTTCATTTAAACATTTTATTAAAACAACAGATTTCCATTGAATTTTCTCTAAGATTTTATTTCTTTTTAAATTTACTGTATATGTAAATATTTTTTTCTCTCTTTTTTGTTTTTATAATAAGTTACTGTGGCACTGTACCACTTTGAAAATCAGTGCTCTAGTACTGAAAGTGCCTGCAGTGTATAAAGAATAAATAAATAAATACATACTGTACATACAAAATTGTCTTGCAATCTTTATAAATCGGCAATGTACTAATATTAGAATAAATTTATCAGTATAAATTTTTCATCTCACATTAAAACACAATGTTATGGCTTAAAAAATTATTTTAATTAATTTAAAATAAAATTTTATTTTTTCTATGGATAGATGGTTTTATTATATTGTAAATTCAGTAGTTCCAATTAAACTATATATACTCCCATGAAACTGTAATGTACTGACAGTAATATAATTTTATTGGTACTATTTTATTGTTTAAAATAAAATTTAATGTTATGGATTTACAAAAACATATTTAATACTTTATGAATCTCTGTATACAGTATAATTTTCTATGGAGGATTTATTATAATGAAGATATGTAATTACATTTAAACTATATAGACATATAATCTTATAAAACTGTAATGTACTGACAATAATGTAACTTTATTGGTACCATTTTATTGTTTAAAATAAAATTTGATGTTGCTGAGCTTTCAAATTATTTAATACATTTTGCATGTGTAAATTATTTATGAATTTTGCATACAGAGAATTTTTTACATAAAAAATAATTACAATTACAATTAAATAGTATAATGTATGGACAGTAATCTAACTTTATTGGTAAAATTTTATCACTTAAAATAAAATTTAATGTTACAGCTCCTGTAAAAATGGGAGTGTAAAGTAAAACCGTGTCAACATAGCATATCATCACGGTATAATTAAAGCTATACGTTATATATATTTTATGGAGAAACATTTCAAAAAGCAATAAACTTTGTTTTTTCAAATCAAATAACACTTAGAGCTAAGAGGATTGCATTTGGTTGGATGAAATTATTTCTGTTTAAAAAAAATCATAGCCACCTGCAAAAATTCTTTCACAATTATATTTTAACATAAAATTGTTATCACAATGTTAGAGTATAGTATTTGCTACTCAAAGTACATGTACAGGTGCAGATCCAACAGAGCTTAGGACTTTTTTCCCTATAGATGCTCTTTGGTATACTTCTAGAGGCATACAGTGTACAAAAAATAATTTTTTGGGGTACAAATAACATTCTGGCAATTGAAAGGTGGGGAGGAGGAGATGAGCTGTGTAGGTCCCCCTTGAATCTATAAATGAATAAACAAAACCAATAAAATGATTTTAATGATGCCATAGCCAATCCTCCGGACAGTAACGTTTTCCATCAAACTGAACCTTTCTTGATAGTAAAAATCATGAAACCAATCAATAAAATTGACTCTTTCTCTAAACCAAACAATCCGGAAAGCAAAAAGAGTAAAAAGAGTGGTCAGTTTTGAGACCATATGCAAAGAAAAAAAGAAAATTATGTAGAAACATCAGTTTGTACAAATCTGTTATCAAAATAGCCCACATTTTGCTAGATGATAAACATCATTGCAAAATAAGAAGTATTTTGCTGGAATTAACTATTTCAAAGCCATATAAATTCTATTTAGGGACCAAAGTTTCTTGTTAAATGCCACTTAACCATCTGTAAATTTAAATGCCTATAAAATCTAAAAATATACTACAGTAAACATGTACAAAATTCTATCTGAGGAGAGACATTCAGCACAGCAGTTAAAATCAAATAGATAATTACTACATGGATACAAGTCACTACACAAGGGTTGAAAAGTCCTCGTCTATTAATCCGTTTACTTTATTGATGATTAGAATTGACGATTAGCTTTAAAACCAGTCTACACTCGTGGGATGGCTATTTCAGTTTTATTGTTTCTAATGAATATATATTTGTCCACTTCCTTAATCTCTCTGTTCCTAGGGAGTTCTTATTTTTTATCTTTTAGATTAGACATAAAAAATATTATTTCTTGAATAAATTCTATATACCGTATTTTAACAATGCTTCAGGTAGTATTGTAAAATATTAAATTAATTCTTAACTTCGGTAAATTTGTACGTACCTAGTAAATCAATACTCTGATTAAATAAATTGAAACTAATTATTCAAAGTGAGGCTTAGGTTTTGCTTTCTTATTTACTTTCTATAGATTTTTCTATGAATGTTATTTTTAGCTCTTTTATTTATATTGTGCAAAGAAATTATTCTGTCAATCTATTCTAAGGTTATATTTTCCAACTCTCAAGCATAATGCGTTGTTTCACACATGATGAAACATATTTTTTATGCTTACTTCATTTTTCTTTTGAATTAGTGTAATTCTCACACATAGACACATGTGACAAAAATGGAGAAAAAAGGGGTAAAAAAATTGTCCCAAAATAGTAGAAAATATGTGAAAACCACTCAAAAATAATATGGGGAAATAACAATTTTTTTTTGTTTGCCTTATCAGATTGTAATCGGAGAGCATGGAGCCCAGGACCAGTGGCAAGAAATGTCTCACCAATTGCCGTCAAAAAAGGCAAGTATAAGGTTATCTCTGGCGATAAGGTATCCGATTGATGAAAATACAGGACTAAAGCCGGGAACTCGCTGCGCCGCGCGTGGGTTGTAAGATGGTCGCACGACTAAGCCGTCGCTCAAATTTTTTCTAACATGAGACTCATTTTGTTGTGATACCTCCCCTAAATGGTAAGATTATGTCTATGTATTATCATGATGTGATGATGTCATCATAACCATAGGCATATCAAAAGCTGTTTTGTCAAATAAAATTTGATAGTCTTATCTTTTTATATTGACTATAACACACTATTTTCACAAATTAAAACTTTTAAATGTAATGCGAATTAATGGAATTAATGTAGAGACAGTAATAGCCACAAAAGTAGTCTTATGCAATGCCGACTTTGAAAGGGAATTAATAATAACGCATATTTGTTATTGCAAAATTTATAAATAAAAATAAATATGTTTGAGGCGTACACCAGTCTGATTAGATATTTGCATCTAATTCCATGTGAAAGCCACATTGAGTATTTACGAGCATTTAGGGAATTTGCGCCAATCCAAAGAGACACTCTCCTTATACACACAATCTTAACTATAATATGTGTATTTGCAGATTCTGATAGTGTTTAGATGCATTGAAGAAATTGCTTGGTCAAGTTATTACATCACACTCGCAGTATCATGAACATATTTGATTTAAAACTACTTTAGTAAAATTTGCAATTATATTGTTCATATTATAAATTTAAATAATTTTTTTTTTAATTTGGTAAAGGTATCTGACGCAACATGAGATTTGCAACCTTGAGTTAAGGAATTGGAACGGATGCTGTCTATTCTCAGCTGGCCATATGAAGATCCTGCAGCTTATGCTACGTTTCGACCAGGCCATAGCCAGCCTAGAGACTTAATGGGGCCAAAATAATTATATGGGGGAGGGGGAAAGGGTATGTATACCCTATAGTTCATAAAATGCCTGCTTACCCCTCAGCTGGCCCCGGGCTCCATCATCCCCAATTTGGCGCTGTCAAGTTTAAAAAAAAGACTGCTTATTTGGGGCGGTCTTTAACATGAGATATTTGTAATTTGCATTTTCATGACATGGACTGTTTCAGGAGCTTATCAAATAAACAGTAATTGATAATGTGGTCAGTGATTTATTTTGGAGATGCCGAAATAATTCCATAGGGAATTGCACCTTCACTGGGATATGAACCCCCTCTCTTCAGCAAGATAGATGTCTCACCAACAACTCGACCATCGTGCCTCACTAAGACACAAAATAATTACACTCTGGAGTAATCCATTTGGAAGCATTGACTCATCCATAAACATTCCACAATTATTCATTGTAATTGCACGTACATGCGTGCTGAAACATTTGTGTGCGTGTAATGTCAAATTATTATCTAATACCCAAGACAGAAGCGGTTAATGTTTGAAATTTCACACATGGTTCGAGGTAGTAACAATAGCACATACAACTTTTGCATTCAAGTGAACTGTATCATTATATACACAATATTTATTTAGCTCAATGGTGAATAGTAGAAGTTGATTTGTAGTCAACTGAAGCCAACACATGGCTTTCTAAACAAACAAATGAAATTAAAGTTATTTTAATTCATAGCTTGCTGACTATCTCTGCTAAAAAAATACAAGATGTATGGTGGATCTTAAATTTCATTTGTGGAAACCTTTATGTCACACAACTTATTGTTCCATATTTCTCTGCTTCTACCTCATTCTTTGTGTATTATTAAAGATAACGATGACGACCACATCAGCAAAAAACAATAATAATTTACTGGCACATCTAAATATAATTATTATTAATCTGAAATGTAATTAATGACTCTATACCTGCCAACTCTCACGCATTATGCGCGAGTCTCACGCATTGGAGCCTATTTTTGACGTCTCACGCATAAATTAATGAATCTCACGCATTAGCAGTCTCTTTCAATGACACAATATAGAGCAAAATATGGTAAAAACCGCCCCCAAAACAGCGATAATTTGGGCAGAAACGGCCCAACAAAAATAGTCAGACGACGTTTTTTTTTTTTTTTTTGCTCGTTGGAATGAAATGGGAGAGGATGTGGCCCAGATAGTGGTGGTGGGGTTTTGTCTCACGCATTGGAGTAAAAAAAAGTTGGCAGGTATATGACTCTATAATCAATATAGAGTAATTGAAAAAATGTAATATAAAATTAATAATAAAATGATGTAAATTGTATTAACCACACAAATTATAACATATTTCAATCTATACATCCACCGAAATAATCTGGTCTTGGGGCCACTATTTTTACAATTAGATAAAAATTGCATCATCAGTACTTCTACGACTAAATGTCTTGTCATGGAGCCAGACAGCTAGTTGTCTAGACCCAGTACCATTCTGTCAATGCGATAGTTTAGAACGATCATCTAAAACCCGAGTTCACATTCAGGTGAAATGCTTTAAAAACCATAATGCTCTAAGAATCATTGGTTTATGCCAATTTCCTACTTCAGTTAAAGAACAAATTACCATCAATATTATCAAACTCAGTTAAATGAATTCAAAGTTTAAATGCTGCAGATAAAAAAACAAACTGTAATAGCTTAATAAATTGTGTCTTTTAAGATTGCAAATTTATTAAGAATGATATTTAGCAAATGAAATCTTAACATTCACAAGTATATTGCTTTGTACATTGTTGAATGATAGATCAGTTTACTGTTTGAGTGACTGATTGCAGGGGCGGATCCAGGATCCTCTGAAAGGGGGGGCCAACCTCCAGATCCGGGTGGGCGTGGTTGCCCGTTTTATTAAAAATTGGTGCAAAAAATACATTTTTTTGGTTTCAAAAGGGGGGCCTGGGTCCGTCGGGCTCCCCCTTGGATCCGCGCCTGGATTGATACATAGCAAACTGAGACACAGTCCTGAGTATAAAAAACAAGTACTCGTATCTCGAGGAACTCCGGCTTTGTGCCAGCCTCCTAAATGACCCCTTGTGTTAATCTGTGTGTATTTTCTCTGAGTGAATTTTAAAATACTGTAATCAGCTTCGCCACTTTTCCAGCCAGGACCAAAAAAAAATCCATTATTTAATTAATCACACGAGTAGTGGTATCGTTGTAGATTGCTTTTCTTTGTAGCATTTCCTGACTGTCCATTATCCTTTAGAAATACTACTCCTATGTAAGCGTGTAAATGGACGAGTCAGCAGTGCCGTTGATTCGTAACTGAAAGTGAAATATGTTTGTGGGGTCGAATCACACTCTGTGCAAAGGTCATCAAGAAAAATTTTTAAATACTGTAATCAGCCTCACCACTTTTCCAACCAGGACCAAAAAAAGATCCATTAATTAATTAATCACATGAGTATGCCTTGAGCTCAGTCTAGCCGGAGCTAAAAATGATTAGGCCATGTTCGTTTACTTAAGTACTTTTGATTATGTAATGATTTTGTATTAAAAAAATCATTCCTTACATGTATTATCCATAAATGTGTTTTTAAAAGCTAGCCATTATACTTTTTGAATGGACAAAAATGACCCAGTATATACAGATTTATTGCAATAGAAATGTAATTATATTGCTATTGTGTAGCCTATTCAATGCTACACTAATTATCCCTGACCTTAAGCATATTCTGTAATCAGTATATGTAAACAACTTTCTCTCTCCGCAGGGGAAATAAATATTTTGGGCTAGCGCCAAACGTTTTTCCACTCGTCACTATATCTCAGTTTTCTATGTGGTCGGTATTTTTTTACTTTAATTATTTTTTTCTTTTATTTATTTTACCGAAGGAATTTCCACTGTGATTGCAACTTTAAAGATGGCATATCCATCTTGAGCAATGTCCCTATAATGAGACGCGGGCGTCGAGCATCACAAATGAATCTGCGTAATGAACATTGCCATTGTTGGCATTTAAGTAAGCATTGTATAATCGGCTTGTGAACTCTTGCTTTTCCTCTTGTTGTCAACGATTACAATGGAATGATGAATGAATTGAAATGCATCAATTTATTAAAAAGAATCTCATTAAAAGTGCATATCTAAGAAGATATAGAATACTAATGTAATGTAGTAAAGTAGATCGATTTATGCATCTAGAGTCAAATTGTTATTATTTGAAACAAGAGCACCCGAGGACTGCCACTTTAGGCACTGTATTCTATAGAGTATCACATTATTAATGTAACAGAACCATGTGACATCGCTTTATTTGACAACCTAGTGGAAGTGTTCATCCGGCCTCAGTGATATTATGGTAATTAATGGCTTTCATTAAATATCAGGGGCTTATCCAGGAATTGGGAATGATCTAGAGTAAAATTATTATTTAAAACAAGAACACTTGAGGACTCGCATAAACTATAGGCTCTGCGGAGTAACAATACCATGTAACACCCTGTTATTGGACAACCTAGTGGGAATGTTCATCAGGCTTCAGCTAAAGATCCCTGTCCCTTGTAGAATTCGACTCAAAACAATAGGCCTAGGGTAATCCATCCCAGTGATGTAGTGCCTGCAGAGATGACTGAGGCCACCTATCATTAGATTCTTCCACCCATTCTAAAGCTTATTTTAATGTTTTCACCCTTCATAATTTCAAACTTATTTCAATGTATGTGGTATTTAAATAGGAGCTCATTACTAAGCGCTGCACAATTATTTCCCCAATGATTGGAGCAAATGCCTATGGAATACAATCCATTCCATAGCGTTGCAGTTGTTATCAGTGCATATGGCATGTACTCCAAGGTACCCACTTAATACTCCTGGGTGAAGAGAGGCAACGTGGATAAAGTGTCTTGCCTAACAACAGAGTGAGCCTCGAACCACCAAACTCGTGATTGAAAGTCCGAAACGCAACTGCTGCACCAACTGCTTCCACCATGAAATGAGTTTGAAAACCATTTTTCAAACCCTGAAGCTCCTGATTAATAACAAAATGCTGTTATGCAATCATTTTTACTACCTAAATTTGAAAGGTCCATTAATCAACTTCAAGTATGAAAGTATAATACATACCAAGCAATGAGATACATGCCATTGTGATAGGATTCAATATTTGGACAAATTATTTCATCATCAGGATTACTGATGATGACATAATTTATGTCGAAATATTGAATCCTGTAATGATGGCATGTATCTCATTGCTTGGAGTATGAATAGTGTTTTTACCACCCACAAATGTATTTATGTATTTTATTGTATGAACTTGTGCCTACTCTGAGTTTCTGCAAGGACATAATAAATCTGAATCAGGATCTAACATCATTTCATTGTTATTTATGCACAATATAACTATTAGAAAATTTCACTTGACCCCCGTTGGCATCTAAGACTGTCTTAAAGAATGGTGTTAATATGGCATTATTGATTTTATGATGTGGCACTAGGCTACATAGCTATAGATTATAGCAAACATGCACGTTTATGTTTCTAAGAGTGTCTATATTCAACACTAGCTAGTAGCACCACAGTTTGTAATCAAAATTGGCCTTTAACTGAAAACGTATTTAAAATGTGTCAAAACATTTGTCATTTTCTGAAAGAGGCATGTGTATTCAACAATCATGCGAGAAGCAACAATATGAAAAAATAAATACAGTATAGACTCTCATACAAGAGACAACCGCTTATTAAGTGATACTACATTATCAATTGAGGACCTCACAAAATCAGATTGACAATAAAATCTAGATTAATAACTGCCTATAGGCAGACTAAAGTCTATTGTAATCACTATAAAACAGATAATTTATTTTACTAAAACAACTCTCAAAGATGTCTGAATACAAGTTGTTATTATTTAAATCTATAATTTTGCTTGGGTTTTTTTCTCCGGAAATAACATACACCTTAAGGGACCCGCTTTTTAATCTTACTTAAAATTGTTTCTGTTGTATAGTAATTTTCGATGACTGTAGCCCGTGGGGAATGGTGATGCTGCAATACATCATAATCATTTTCAACTACAAGAGATAATAGCAGTAGAAGAATGTGAATACAAAATAACACATTTCCATTAGTAAAATTCTTCTCAGAGCCTGAAGGCTTATAGGGCTGGAGCTTATTTCCAGTTTTAGTAGAGTGAAGCGGATGAGAATGATACTCCCCCTGGATGGGATGCAAGTCCGTCGCCAGTTACTTCCCAGCAATTTGCCAGAACCTATACCATACAGCTGGGTAGACTGAAGCACTGTGTGTAAAATGCATTGCCAACCAGGCACACAACTGGCATGAGTGAGTCTTGAACTCCCGACCTCTCGATTGGGATTCTGAACCGTAACCGCTGCGTCACTGCTCTCACTTCATATTCATTAGAATAATACCACCATATTATATTTTAAAACAATTTTACTGAACAACAACCTAGAGATGGTTTTAGTGATCAGTTAACAAGCCAGTTTTGTTAAACTTGAGAAGCTTTCTTTAAGCCAAGAAGGTGGACTGTGTCATTAGAGTAGGTATGGTCTGTTCAAGACACCCCACAAAAACATATATGTGGACATCTTGAAATGGGATTCGGGAATACAAAGTGAGAATCTTGATCAATGGTAACCAGGGGCGGATGCAGACTTTTGGAAAAGGGGGGGGGAGAAGAGGGGGCCGGTAGAGGTTCAAAGTTTTAGTGGGTCCACGGGCATGTTCCCCCGGGAAATTTCGGACTTCAGATGTCCGGAAATGACCTCAGGGGCGTGTTAAGGGATCAAGTCTTGCTGAGTATTTTTGTTTTATATAGACAATGTTAATAATATTGATATATTTTCCTTTCCAAAAGGGGGAGGGGGCAGGGCCGGCCCGTCCCCCCCCCCTTCCCCTTAAATCCGCCCCTGGTAACAAAGTTTTAAGGCTCGTCTGAGGACGACATATATAGATATAAAGAAAATGCCATCAAGATTTATCTTAAATTTGACCAGTGACACAACAGCTAACATCACAGGTTAATGACCTTTACCCACAGAAGACCAGCTGACCTGACAATGCGTTATGATTGGAAGTGAAATATTGCTCTATCAACAAAAAAGTTGTCGGGTCGGGTGGGCCCCAACTTAGATCCGCGCCTGAAAATTTGAGAGTAATAATAATAAAAGAAAAATATATTAATTTCAGTAAGTTTATTGCAAAATCACAATTAACAGTTTTCATAAAGAATGAAAATCAAAATTGTTGTAACAATGTATATTTACAGTTAAATAAACAATTGGTATTTAATGCAGTAGTAAGCTACAATTTGGAATTACTGAAGATGAAAATGAAAAAGCAATGTGCAAAATAAAGAAAACAGTTGCCTTTAGCAAGAAGGAATAAAAATTTGTAGAACTCCTTGATTTGTCCTTAATCGAACAGGTTAAAATTGCCAACCAATTTGTTAGCAATGTTTTTAAGTTATATACAAGAAATTTAGTATAAATGTTAAATAAAAATAAGATAATTGGCTTTTTGTAAATATTTTTTAACCAAGATTCACTGCCAATACAAACAAGCAACTGACCAGAACCTGACAACATGTGTTCATTTTAACTCATTATTATCGTTTAGATTTACTTCCGACACAAGAGGAAAGCCTCGGGAGAAAAATTACAGATACATCATCTTGAATGAAGCCAGTGGATGAAGCGGGCATAGAGGCATTCATTACTGTCTTTGTGCAAACTATAAAACAAATTTAAGATCGGAAGTCTATACTTGACAATATTTTCATCTTTTGAATTCCATCTCATATGAACAATCTTATTGAACATTTTAAAGAGACATGAACAAGCCAAGCAGACATTTAGACGCAACAATAATTTGCTGAAGAAAAATAGTTTTGAACTAAAAATGTTTTTCTTACTATAGATAATTATTTATAAAATAATTTCCAGAAATAACAGTTTGTTATAGAACAGAAAAATTATATACTAGAAGTATTTTGAAAATAAAAGTATTGTAATACTGTGATAGTACTGTATTACTAGATTATTAAATGGTTTCGTTTATGCTAAGGAAATTGAAGTTCATAATAAAAACAATTTTGATTTCAGATTTAAATGGGATCATTCTGAGGAAATTCTTCTTTAAATGGAGAAAAAATAATTCTATAGGTCTATTATTAAAGAAGCAAATACCAAGATAACAACGTCTTAAATTCCAATATAGAGCTACATAGCTTAAACATAGTATACACAGATGTAACCGGTTTCTTCTTTGACAGGATCATCTTCACTAAAGCCAGAATCCGATTTTTAGGCAACCAACCAGTTGGTATGATTGCAAATTTAAAATCAATTTCACTTAATCATTGTCATTATCGTCACTACAATTCACAACTAAGATATCTAAGACAGAAGAGGTCATTTTAAACATAAAGTGGAATCAAAACCCCACTTAAACATAACATCGTTAATGGAAGTTAATTCCATGTAAATGTCTTATTTTTTATCAAATCTCGCCATGTAAATGTCTTGTTTTTGATCACATCTCGTAGACTGCCATTGACAATTAAACTTTCAATTGTTTGAATAATATTTCAGTCTTCTTTTTATTGATGTTTTGTAAGTCAACGTGTCTCGTCTTTATTTGTGATATGATTCTGTGACATCCAATTTTGAAAATAACTTTAAATATCTCATAAAAACAGTTATAAAATTACGTAGCTTGCAAAACATTACTGAATAATGATAGTTTTTTTTTTTTGCTTTTTTTACTCTATACAAAAATTTAATTGCTAGTTATTTTTGTCCTTTCAATATTAAAATGAATGCATTTGGTGACAAAATGGTTATACCAAATAGAGGCCAAAGTTCAAAAAAATTTTCTAATAATTTCATTGAAACAAAATTCTTCTCAAGAGGTTTAAAATGTTATCATATATACATTTCAGAAAAATAACGTATCACTTACAGAATGGTTACTTCCTTATTCACGCTAAACATGTGGCTGGGTACTTTTGAGTAATTTTCAAATGCTTTGTTCAAATAGGGTACTAATTCATAAAGGGCCTTGATGAAAGTTAATGCAGGCCTGTAACCAGGTACTCCTAAAAGGGAGTTCGCCTAAGGGCCCCGGTGGGGTCAAGGGGAAACTCCCCTGTGGGGGCCGGGAGATGGAGTCTATCTGCACTCTAATAATAGTGTGTATTTGGCATATTAGTTGTAATATATAACTGATATGGGTGATTTTAGAACAGGCCTAGTGTGAGGCAGTAATACCAACTACAGATGCAAAAATAGAAAAAAGGGTTCAATATTGGTAGGGTGAGGGTTCGTTTTTCAAAAGGGGGTTCGCTAAAAAAGGGGGTTTGTACAAATCCCCAGGAACCCCCCTGGCTACGGGCCTGTAATGTCATTTTAGGGAGAGGTAAGAGACATACCTATGATGTTTTACGGATGTACAGTATATTCATTCATTTATATTATTCTGGATTTTCAATAAATTTGTTATTTGTAAAAGTGGTAGGAATATCTTGCTAAATCGGTAGGCGGTTGGAGAATGAAAACAAAAATCTCTAGCATAATGCCTAAATTGGTATGGTTCACAGATATGGCTTTGACCTTTCTGCAAAAGGACTTGTTACAAAGTTTGCACAATCAATAATAAAACCAACCATACTAAAACCAACTTCCAGCTTACACTTTTTTTTTATAAGAACACACTTAAAGGGTAGGTTCGGGTTTAAAATTTCTATGGCTAAATCTATAGAACTATTAGTTGTGACCATGCTGACAAAATTTTACAACATTT
>JAOTQE010071134.1:0-16966 GCA_025631205.1 Nesometra sesokonis
TTCGAAGCAGGTTCTCATTCGACGATCGAAGCAGGTTTTCATTCGAATCAATTGTTGCGTAAACGGCGTTCCATAGTTTAGTACCAGTATGGTGGGTACTGTAATGTGACACTGAATAATTGCTACTGTAAACTTTCAAACACATGCTAAACTGTACTCTGTACTCTTTAATACTTTAAAGAGGGAGAGGAGATTTAGACAATATCGTAACTGTCTACGTATTGAATGGATAAACAGTAGCTTAAATCCTTAATAAAGTACAGTTGAACTTCCTTGTGCGGACACCTCTCGCAAGCGGACACTAATTCTGCTTGGTCATAAAGATTGAGTAAATTTACACTGTATACCAATTGCTAGTACCAGTATCTCCTCATAGTCATGGGAAAAACCTCTTTAAAAATTCAAATGTTGATTTTTATGATCTCTAAGTTACGGCGTTCTATTGTGATTCACATTTAAATTTACAAACTTGGTAGAAAAATAAATGTGGCAACAAATTATAAGCTTCCATGTTATTAGTACAGTAAATTCTGATGGTAAATTATTACGATGTAAAATGTCTCATTACACAATGCTTATTCTATAACATAGGATTAGAAAACCTTTCAGGCGTATAATTACCATAATTTAGAAAACAAAGGGTGCCACCTATGGTACTGTTCTTAGTACTTGTGTATTTCTTTACTAAAAATTGCCAACAGTATGGGTTGGAAGCTGTACAGTTATTGTACTGTAGCAGTAGTAATTCCCCATTCATTGTAGAATGCTTGTATTCATTGATTTAATATCAAATAACCAATCAATATATGAATAATAATCAGGCACATTAATTATTCCATTAATAACGTTGCATTAATTAATTACTCGCTAGTTAAACACAAAATTAAATTGGGCATCTTACAAAAACACAGATTAAAGTACTATACTGTAATGTTGCAATGCAAACTATGAGAACAGTATAAGAATAAACTGTATGTTAAAGACTATAATAAAAGCAGATTCTAAAAAAAAATAAAACATCTCAAAAGGTTTATTACAGGTAAAGCTACATTAAAATAACAATTGTATTCTGTAGAACATAAATCATTCCAACGTACTGTTGTATTGTACAATGACGGAAACCAAGCCACATTTAAAGAATAGATGTCTTGTGGCCTTGCATTACAGTACAGAAATCAATATACTCCCAGTAGCTTAAGCCTTGAATATGAACAACAAACTCAGCATACAGATACTACAACCTATATCCAGAAGCCAGGCCTAGCCAATAAATCAATGGGTTTATGTAGTTACTGCTGTTATTCGCTGCTTACCAGACATTAGCATACTGTGACCCATTAGTACATCTCACTTCATATAAAATTACATGTAACATTCTGTCTGATGTTTATTAAGTCCTTGATTATTGAATACTGTAGATCCCTTTATTTTCGAGGCCCTAGATGTTCGCGATTTTATGATTTTTAACATTTTGCGACTTTTATTTTTGCGATGGAACGTTTTCAAAACACAATAATTTTCGCGATTTTTAATATTACGTTGGACATTAATTATAATTAAAAATAAAAGTAGGTTACGATATGATTACATCATTATACTAATTCTATTCTATAGCATGATGGTTTGTAGAAGAAGGTCACTCCAACTAAGCAAGAACACCCCTGGTGAATCACCCCCTAGGTGAAGATGAGAATGTTATGAGTGATTACATATTAGATTACATAACATGATACCTGTCAACTTCTGCTGTAATAAGTCTAGACCAGTACACAATGGAGCATACTACTGTACCTGTACACCAAGAACAAACCTATTTAACAGGCCTTTTATGGTTGAGTTAGTTATAGCTTGATTTTTTGATGGGTTAATCACTTTAATGCTTTTGAGGCACTAGTATTAACTCCATCAGTCAGTGCTGGATTTAGGCGGGAGGGGGGGGGGGCGCGAATATAGGTGCTCCCACAAGCAAGTCGGACCTGTTATCGCATGCAAGCAGGTTTTTTTTTTGCCACAATGTTGATTTAAGCCTCCCTAAATCATATTCCTGGATCCATTATTAGTCAACCAAAACAGAACACCCTTGTCCGTGTTCTCCCAATTTAACAATTTTACTGGAAACTTGTCCACATAAAATTAGTAAAATGAACTTGGTTTGTTATGCTGTCTTTCGGGCTGGTTTTGGCCCAAACTTAATGCCTCATCTACAAGGTTTGCACTAACAACTGTGATTAATCTTTCATGTGTGCTTTAAAACAATTCATCAGCGACTCCGTAGCGTAGGGATAGCATTATTTTCCTTCAGTATTATCTTACAAACTCTTGACTTCAAAGACAGCTGCTCATCCCTCCTGGATACATCATGGGCTTCTATCAACATCACCGAAGCATGAATAACAACATTTAACATTTGAAACAACACTACTAAAACCTGTATTCCATGACAAAATAAAAATGTTCCTTTGAACTATTTTTATAGCAACTGAGTTTAAGGTTTGAAGAAGTATGGAATGATCAGTCTAATTTTTTACTTATGATTAGATGTCAGTAGAGTGTACCTGAATGTTGAACATTGTCAAATATAAATACCTGTGTCTGAGTCAACTTTTTTTTTACTCTTTTTTTTATTTTGTGTCACATTCAAAAGCAAGTTTACTCAAAACTTACAGGATGAGATCTACGTCATGCTTTCTAAACCAAGTCTCATTATGAGGCTTGGGGAGTGGCATTGCTAAGTCGTGGGAATCAATCTAGTATTCAGCCAGGTTCGTACCCAGGACCTCAGGATTGGAAGGAAAACATGCTAACCACCAAGCTACAGTGCCACTTTCTCCAAACCGACCTCCCTTTGTTCACTATCATCCATTTTTATCTGGTTTACCATAAAATTTGAGTTAGAGAGTCTATTTTGATTTGATTTTAGAATTAAGTATTTAACAAAAGGGGCCTGAAAAAAACTGAACTGAACTTATAGTTTTGAAAAAAGCAGGTGCTGTTTAATATATCCAGCAATTCAGTTTTGGATTTTAAAATTTGGTAAGCAGTACTCAACCAGTTCCTCAGTGGGGTTGAAGGTCATTAATAAGTAACTATAGAAACCATAACTGTGATGCTATGCCTAGCAACACTGCTGATCAGCATGACATCATTGATGGAGACTGATCTTATAGAGTTCAAAGGTCATGAAAACAAAATAAAGATGATAATAATAGAGCTGTCACCTTCAAGAGGGTTCCCACAGAGAATGCACTATGATGACATGGTTATTTTTTATAAATTATAGACTTATGGACATAGAACACCCATTTTATACACTGTGATTTTACGGACCCTGGATTTTATATTATCTCATAAGAAAAACGCATTTTTTAATAAATTTGTTCTAAATGTATTCTTTTAATAAAATTGTGTGTTTAATCCAGCACTAACTTTGGAAAATATCTGGTTACTCATTCATGGCATCTTTTTATATTGTCATTATACTGTAAGGTGAAATGGTGAACCATATTTTAGCTAACCTAGATTTATTACAGACCCCTTTTGCCCCTTTGATCTCATATTGTATGTAAAATAGAGGTTGTACTGTATTAGCTGAACATCAGTCAAATAAAATAAGTTTATTGGATCTTCCCTTGTGTACACACGTCAAAGTTTAAGTCACGTCCTAGGACTATTATAGTGTTAACATAAGATGGGCTTTCTTCATCAGTACTTTTATGATTGAATACGTCTTGTTGAGATCATGAAATAACTGACGAGCCCCAGTACTGCTCAATTCTGTACAGGGAACGTACCGCATGTACAAAACTTACAAGTTACATCCTTGCTACTATTTTTGAAATTTAAAATTAAAACAAACATCTGAAATTCAACAACTTTGCTAGTACCTGAATGGAAGGCATGCATGTCCTACACAGTTTATGCATGTGTTGACGCTCATGACAAATACAAAATAGCCTGGGTGTCAGGGTACTATACCTGCCAATTATTTTGGCTCCAATGCGCGAGACAAACCCCGCCACCACTACTGGGCCACATATTCTCCTATTTTTATCTGATTTTCATCTGACAAGCAAAAAAAAAAAAGAAAAAAAAACCTCATCTGACCATTTTTGGGCCGTTCCTGCCTAACCACTGTTTTGGGGGCCGTTTTTTATTTTGCTCTATATTGTCTCATACGTAAGATAAACTATTGAAATAACTGTTTATCAGTGAGAATTCTGCTAATGCATGAGAAAAATTATTTATGTGCGAGATGTCAAAAATACAGTAGGATCCAATGCGCGAGACTCACGCATAATGCGTTAGAGTTGGCAGATACAGGATACTAACATCGACAATAGAAAAAGCATGGTCACGGTGCGAAGCACCACTGAGTGTGATATTGATCCAAGTGAGGGAGGGTGTCTTTTTGGGAAGGTTTTGTCTTGATATGGGCAGGAGAAGCTCACAACTTCCACATCTTTATCTTTTTCCCAGTGTAATTTTCAATAAAAATCATGAACAATTTGAAGAATCAATAGCATAACATAACTTTTTTCTGAAAATACCAAAGAAAACTATTTCAGCAGCAGATGTTATGACAGCCAAATCAAACAAGATAATAATAATAATAATAAAAAATAATTATTATTAATAATAATAACATAATAATAATATTTAGGCATTTATATTTGAATCCAAATCGAAACATCAAAGGCACAGTGGACTAGATGTTGCACAGTAAATAACTTGCTACTCCCCTAAGGGTCACATCATGTCCTTTTGCAGCTACTACTATATATATTAGTGCACATCCTTCTATCCACGGCAGGGCTCGTGTATGAACCAATACACCAGAGTAACCCCTACTCGTCTCGAAAGATGTACTGGGTTCTTTAAATAAAAGTGTACAAGAGCCGTTATTGTACATGGGCCTACGGGTTATTATAGTCCATCCGAGAAGACTTGTTCCACCACCAGAACCATACCGAACCATGGTGCGAGTAGGCCTCGAAACCTGTGCTGTATTATTATTATAAGACTTGACCCCGGCCACAGAAATTGGAACACGCACAGACACTCATCTCATCATATTCTCAAAATAATTATAACTTCATGCTCCTAGGCTACATGCTTTCATATTTTAAATTACTATTTTTTGTCATAGTTTATTTGATACAAATCTTTTAATCACAAAACATTATCTCAGTAAGAAGAGGTGCTCTAAAAAGGTAAGAAATTCAAACAGCCAACTGCAGTAGCATCATTGAACGAATGTTGATCTTCATCATTGATTGGTGTGGCCTTGGGTTTGATACACGATTATCATTCTCGCTCACTCTGCAATCATCTTTCCAAAATCCGTGCGAAGCGGGATCAACATCAGCACTCGCTCCCAAAAATGCGATGTCTTTTTATATCATATGAAAAATCTCTTATGAAAAAGTCATACTCACTTTTCTCGTAATACCTGTTTCAAAAAAATCTTTCTATTTACTCCTAAATTAACCAATAAAATCGAATTCAAAATATATCCACTCAGCTAGATATGCAAGGCGCGGCGGCGGTTCGCTTTCAAGGCACCGGTGTGTAAATAGCAACTTCGAGTTGACGGAGTACCGTTACGGATAACTGATTTTCGAATTTTCCTCCCTCTGCTTATTATTTCATTTTTGCATAAAACACTATCAAAAATATCTAAAATAATAAAACGATATTGCCTTAACTTAGAGTGAAATAGTTCTATACCATCACTGTATAAATAGAATAAAGCATATATTTTAATATTTAATGAATTTTGACGTTATACAAAGGTATAAATGGTGTGAAGTCGAATGATTAGTCGGCATTTTATTAAATCACAGTAGACCGGTTTAAATTGAGGGCGCATATCTAAAATCATTTTACGTCAGGTGGTGTTAAGGAGGCGTGGCCTTTCAAGCCTCAATGACTTCATTTCAATACAATTATTTGTTCAACTATCACACACAGAGATGACGTGACAGACGCTTGTTTTTTTAGTTAATTTGCACTCTCACCTTTTATATTTTTAGTTAGCCTTTTAGTATGATCATATGGCATGATCCATGGACAAAAATGCCTAGCCTAGGTAGGGCCTAGGCCTAACCTTACCCGGACCCTTAAAGCTAGGCCCTGGGCCTAAGTTTGTATCATTAATTGACTAGGCCTAGGCCCTAGGCTAACTAGGGTCCAGAGAGAGGGTCATGTGCCTGGATTACCTGGAAATATGAATGTTGAGTTCAATTGTGGGCGCTAATGTGCTTTCGTACGCCAAACTTAATGAGAGGTTAGGGTTAAGGTTAGAGTTAGTCCGAAAGTTTCACTAATCAACTTCAAGTAAGAAAACATAATGCATACTCCAAGCAATGAGATTCACGCCATCGTGACAGGATTCAATATTTCGACATAAATTATGTCATCATCAGGAATGGTTAGTGTTGTGGTTATCGTATTTAAGGTTGGTGTTCGAAAGCACATTAGCACCCAATTGTGAATCTTGCCGGCCTGAACTTGTGTGTTGACCGGTTCATGCTACCATATGCCCACATAGGCCTAACCTAATTTGAGGCAAAAGATAGCCAAGCCTAAGATCTATGCTTAACTGGAAAGTCCTGGTATAACATGCTATGTAGGCCTTCATCGGATGGGTCGTAGGGTTCAAATGTGTCCAAAACTTCAATTTGCGACTTCACAAAAATAATTTCATAACGTTTCGTCAATTCATTTGAGGAATGAAACGATAGACTGTTTAAAAACGGCTATACTACAAAACAAACAAGTATTCCTATTGGGTATTGATCTTATCAACGTTTTTGATTTTGGGATTATTTTCATTTTTTCACAAAAGAGATTGTTCATCTCATTCATTGTTCATCTTTTCTGATCTAGATAGATACACTTTTTGTACGTTTTACATAAATTAGGGGGATTTTGAGTATATGTTTCTTTTGTTGATCCCTTTGGTGGTACTGAGGCTTTTAAATCATATTTTTATCCCTCAGTTCACTCTGGAATAACCTACCACAATCGATAGTTGATTCACAAAATATAGCATCTTTTAAAACAACCCTGACTAAATATTTGAAACATTAAAATTTTTTCCTTTATCTATTATATTGTATTCATATTTTACCTTTTGTACCTTTTCATTTTTAAGTGTAGTTAAGGGAGATGCCATTATATTAGCCTCTGGCCATAACGGCTATGTATGTGGCTATCTGGTATCCCCAGGATAACTTTGTATCCGAACTTTCATAAATAAATAAATAAATAAAATATGTATGTTATACTGTACCTGCCAATGTTTTGTTAGCCCAGTGTACGAGACAACCCTGTTAGGTAACAAATACTCAGTCTGATTTCAACAAGCAAACATGAGGGATCTCTGCCAACAAAGATTTGCAGAGGTTTTGACAGTGTTTTCACCCTGTTTGTGCGTATGTTTGTAAACAGCCTAATAGATACAGTTTGCATTAAAAAATATTGAAACATGGTTGCAATGTTTCTTAACTAAAGATCTAATATCATGATCATACGCGTCCGCTAACAGTTACCAGCATCAAGATACCGAAATACAGTTAAGCCATATCGTTCCCATGCGACTCTCCCGATCGTGATAATAAAAATTCTAACCTCTGACTCATTAAGAAGTACTCGCATCTGATTGGTGAGTACATGATCTCTGTCATTTTCCAATCTTGATATCGATTGGTATCGTGATACAGCATATATGAGTGAAGTTGTTTTATCCCTATATTGCACATTTTTTAACCTTATGTGGCGATTTTGTGATGTATTTGCCAAGATTTTTCATGTTTTTTGCAAACTGTGAAGATTTTATAAACATTTTATTTTTTTGCCTAGTTGTTGTTTCTAAATATATTGAACCATTAGTCTTTTTCAAATTCTTCTATTTCATGAGACGGAAAAAATGCAATTCAGCTTCTAAGCCTCGTAATACATCTACATTTATAAGCATGATCCATCCTGTAATTGGTTTTTATGTGGATGAAATAAAATTGTTTTGGGTGAAAGATGGGGTTTTCTATTCAACTGGGCTCCACAAAATTCAGAACTCCCAAGTTGGAAAAACCATAAATACTGGAGTTTTTGTTGACCAGCATTTTTAACTGTTTTGAGAGTGGTATGGCCGAGCAGTTAAGGCATGGGAACCGTGAATCATGCATAAACAACAGCACGGTTTCGAGGCCCGCTCGCACCATGGTTCTGGTGGTGGAACAAGTCTTCTCGCATAAGGACTACTGTATGAACCCTAGGCCCAGTTTACACAAAAAAAAACACATGTGCATTTTAAAGAACCCAGTACATCATTCAAGGCGAGTAGGGGGTTACCTGGGTATACTGGTCCATGCATGACCCTGCCGTGGACAGCTGCAGTAGCGCAAGTACAACCCAGTACTGGCTGCATGACATGCACTGTTTTAAATGTAAATTTAAATAACATATTGAATGTCTCTACAATTTTAGTCCTATATAAATAGATGAAGTAGCGTTTTCGGTTTTGTTCATTTTAATTCTGTAGTTTTAGTTAGTCACTGAAGATGGTTAATGAATTAACTGAAACATGTCTGGTAAATTAAAAGTCTTTGTTACCTTCATTCATTGTTTAACGTTTGTTTATTTCAAACCGTCACTTTGACAGTGTAATTTTTTATTTTCAAAAAGGACCAGTGACCTATGTGAGTTGGAGAAATCAATTAGAAAACTAAAGAAGACCGAACTGGAATTTTCACCAGAATTGCAAAGGTTTAAGTTTACCCAAAATTTATTAATTATTTGTATACAGTACATTTTAAATTTATACTGTAGGTGTGTGAAGCAAGTATATTTTAGCGATGAAGTACAAAAGCACAAGAGGTGTTGTGACAGGTTTAACTTTTGAAGAAGCGATTTTCACTCCTGGTTATGTTGCTGATGGCGGAATCCTCATGCCAGAAGTTATTCCTCAGTTTTCTCATCAAGAACTGCAAGATATGTCCAGCCTATCGTACGTTGACCTACTGAAGCGAATCATACCGCTGTTTGTCAGTGAAAATGAGGTTCCAGAAGCTGATCTCCAAGGTATCAAGTTGAATTTTTTTTTAGATGTTTAATAGTGTATAGAGTAAAATTTTTTAGGTCTGCAATTTGTGATACATAATAAATCAATTTAAATTTACCAAATTTAAATATTGTAACTATAAATATATAATAAGAATGTACTGTAATTTTAAGATAAAATTGTAAAAACAAGATAATACAGTACTATAATTTGTGTATACTAATATATTGCCTGAGGCCTATTTTATAATTTTATATTTTTTTTAGATTGATGTAATGTTTTTAATGTTAATTACCTGTTTTATATTTACTGTATATGTATTTTTGTGCTACAATAATTTCAGACTTTATCTGCTTTTTGTATTGTTTTTTATATATCGAAATAAATAAATAGTTTAGTGATCGTCTTGAACTTTATTATAGAATTACCCCCATACCTGTCATTTATTGAATTCTCTTAATTTACCCAAACTTAAAGGTTTGAATACACTTCATCAATTCAATTTTCTTTCATTTATAAATTCATTACACTCTTCTAAGTTTTGCAATTTATTTCAACCAAACTATTCTTTCCTAGATCTGCAGTTGATTTACATATCTCTCAGCATAAAAAAAAACTCCTGTCAACACAATATTAGATTTAGTGGATCCAAACTTTGGAACGACCTACCTGATGACATCAAAGAAAGCACAACTAAGAAACACTTTTCTCTTACTCTTAAAAAGCACATTATTTCAAATTATTAAAAATATACTAAACAGAATATAGTTCCTTTGTTTTTTTTTTTGTTTTTTTTCTTTTTTCCTGTTACCTGTCCTTTGTTCCTGTCTGTCCTTCTGTCCCTCTAATGTCTTTTCTTTGTCTTCCATGTTATTGTAAATTACTGTAATTTTTTTTATCTATTTAAACCAGGGAACAGTTAACTGTTCCCTGATTTAAACATAATTATACACATGGGCATGCCACTCATAAGCATTTGTATTTTGGCATTGTCCTCTTCCTTATATTGTAAACTATTTTATTTGATTATATTATAATAGAAGAAATAATTGTTCATGTGAATTGAACTTTGAATGTCATAGGTTAAGATCTGTTCAGATGGTATTTTAAATAGAATAATTACCTCCGTCAACGAAGAGGTTATGTTTCTCATGTCATGTTGGTGGGTGTGTTTATATTTTCGTATGTGCTTCACTGTTTGCAGCAATACTTAAATAATAAATGATCTATTCTGACAAACTTTTCAGGGAAGTTTGGCTATGACCTATGGAAACAATTGATTCAATTTTTGTGTAGAACTGTGGTCGCATGCGCCAGTGAGGGCCTCCAGGAAACATAAAGTGCGGGGTGGTTTAAGGGGGGCGCAACCGCCACACACCCCTGCCCTATTATCTGAAAAATATGGATCATGTAGATCAACGGAGTTACAACTTTTGGCCTAGCTTAAATTGTTTATTTCCTTTTCAATAAATCAGATCAACTGTGTTCTACTAAATCTAAGACTAAGGTAGATTTTATTAAGGTTTAAAAATGTTCATACTTGCTAAATTCAATATGTATTTCAACCAAAATTTTGAGTAGCATTCGCACTTGCCCTGTGTTACAAGATAGGACTTCATGGTGTGTTTTGGTTTTCATACTCAAGTTTTTGTGATGTCACAGGCCATGGCTAATTCACTTTATTGTAGCTTAAGTTTCATAAACCAAGTTGTCATTCATATATGGTGGTACAGTATATCTACTCTATCTAATATTTTAGTTTTTTGTTTTTTTTTGTTCACCTTAGGCATCTTCAGCAAGGCAATTACAAAGCTAAGTTTGGATGATGTTGTAAATCTAGCAGAATTAAAAGATGGATTGAATGTACTTGAGTTGTTTCATGGCAAAACACTTGCATTTAAAGATATAGCAATTTCATTTGTCAGTCAGTTTATGGATTATTTTCTCTCAAAGAAAAAGAAACATATCACACTTGTTGTTGGTAAGTATCTTTGTGGATAAGTGCAAAATTAAGGTTGAGCTTTGACAAACTGTGACAGACGTATATGATAATGATGTTGATGATGACAAGAATGACAACACTAACATCAACGACAATGAGGATGGCCAACGGTGATGGCGACAATGAACATTACTCAGGCACGGATCAAGGGGGGGGGGGACACCCGACCCTTTCCCCCCCCCCCCTTTTGATGTGAACGGATATTATTTAAACTTGAAAAAGCTCATTGTTTGCAATAAATTATCTGTAAAAATTGCCTCTCAGATACCAAGAAAATGCATCTTGTTTTAAAATTGGCCTGGAGAGGACTGTAGACCCCTAGAAACAACACAAAATTTGGCACCAGACCCCTCTATCAAGTTCTACTGGATCTGCCCCTGATTGTTAGGAGGAAAATGCTGATGATTTTTGTAGTGCAATATAAATTACTTTATATAGTACTTTATACAGTACAGGTTCATGAACTGACTTATGCTCTCTGGTGTGAACTAGTACACAAGGAATTTTCTCTTGCACACAGACAACTATTCCAAATCTGACCATTTTGGTGATCCAGCATCAGTTTTAACAACCCTTTTTTAAAACCAAATTTCATATTTTCGTCTCAATTGTTTTAAGCTGCACCTCTGCCCCTAGAACAAAAAAAAACCCTATCATTATGTGTATATCCCCATTAGAAAGTGTTGTAAATACTTGCCACAATGGATTATTGGATGGCCTGGAGAGGACCGTAGACCCCTAGAAACAACACAAAATTTGGCACCAGACCCCCTCTATCCAGATCTACTGGATCTGCCCCTGATTGCTAGGAGGGAAATGCTGATGATTTTTGTAGTGCAATATAAATTGCTTTATATAGCACTTTATACAGTACAGGTTCATGCACTGACTTATGCTCTCTGGTGTGAACTAGTACACAAGGAATTTTCTCTTGCACACAGACAACTATTTCAAATCTGACAATTTTGGAGATCCAGCATCAGTGTTAATAACCCTTTTTTCAAAACAAATTTCATATTTTCGTCTCAATTGTTTTAAGCTGCACCTCTGCCCCTAGAACAAAAAAAACCCTATCATTCATCAATCATATCAGGTGTATATCCCCATTAGAAAGTGTTGTCAAGACTTGTCACAATGGATAATTGGATTAGTTTCTACTTGATGACTTAGCTGTACAGTATATGCGTATCCTTTATACACATTTAATGTGATAAGCTAGTGAGGTAGTTAATTAAAAATTACCCTGAATTTCTTTGAAAATGTAGGGTAAAATTGATCAAACTCTCTAATGTGAATGTACACATAATGTGAAATAGGAATGAATCCCTTTGGAAAATATAACACCCTCTGACTAGGTAGATCTACCATGTTAAATTACTAGGGAGATCTACCTAGCAACACAGAGAACTACCTAGTAAGGTATTATATAATTACCCTGTCTTTTGATGTTATTAATGCCTTATACCCCCATTCCACTGAGCATTTCGGTTGATCGGTCACTCATCAGAATCACATTTCCATTCTTCCGATAACCTACCGATAAATATCTCGTCACACTCTGATGAATCCGATTGCTGTTTGCCAAGTGTCAGATCAGTGTCCGATGTGTCTGACGTGGATCCGATGAGGCAAAATCATCTGATGAAGGAACTAAGCTCAGTCTGGTGTAGTGGTCATGTAAGAGCCTTCTGTCAGCTTGCAGCCATGGTCGAACCCAATAGACACGTGGTTTTTTTCGCTCTTTTCTCAGCCTCCACATGACCGCAAGAGTTATTACATCATCTAGTAAACATGCAGTTTGTTGTTGGAGCAAATGGACACAGTCTAGGACTGCAGCGTTGCGAACACATTGATCCATATCTGGTTCTGTCAAAATGTGGAAAGTGTAGCCTGCTTTTAATACTCAGCTGCCAAATTTGATGACAAATCCGACCAGTATTGAGTCAATGTCAGATAGGTGTCAGAAGAGTGTTGGAAGTGTCAGGTTACTGTCAAGACACTCTCGGATAACAATCCGCCCGTAATCGGATCAGTCCGACGACGCCGATAAAAATGGCGGACAGACACTGGGCCGATATCAGTCTTTCATCCGATTGCACCGATCAGTTTTGGGTCTCTATCGGATTTTTTGAAAATTGGAACTAAAAAAAGTGGATGTCGGTTGATTTTTCATCGGAACTCATCAAAACATTCTATTTTTTAAAAAATTCCGGTCAGATTGGATTCCGATTGCGCTCAGATGGTCAGTGGAATGGGGGTATTAAGGTTTATTCTAAGCAATGGCTGTATTTTCCTATGTACTTGTAGAGCATTGCTGACCATATCCTTGGGTAGTATCCCTTGATATGGTAGTTTTTATAGGGTTAACCCTGTTAACTACCTCTATCTACATTGTCACTACCATTATCTACCATGATAACAGAGTTAATTTTTCAAAGAGATGCTATTATACCTTTATAGGAACATCTGGAGACACTGGAAGCTCTGCCATTCAAGGGGTCTGTGACAGTGAGTGGATTGATATCATTGTTCTTCTTCCACATGGATATTGCACAGAGATCCAAGAGCTCCAGATGACAACTGTTATCAGCGACAATGTCCATGTATTCTCTGGTAAGTTATTTTTTTTTAAGCTCAGACATGTGTTCTAAATAATACAAGAGGCAGCCGGTGCCGTAGTTATTGCCAAAACATACTTACGCCCCACCCCTTATATTACGAGCGCCGGGTCTAAAATTGACTATAAAAATAAAAAAATCGACTTAAATATATGTTTTATTCATAACATAAACAGGGTACCAAATCACACAAAATGGGAAAAAAAGTTTTTTTTGGTTGTTAAAATCAAAACCAGGAACCACACCCACCTGGAACTAGGAAAAAAAAATCACAAAAAAATTCAACGTATGGATGTAAATCCATTGTCCAAGCCTGAAGGCTCATAGGGCTAGAGCTTATTTCCAGTTTCTGTAGCGTGAAGCGGATGAGAATATGATACTCTCCCTAGATGGGATGCTAGTCCATCACAGGTTACTTCCCAGCAATTTGCCGGTACCCATCGTACAGCTGGGAAGGCTGAAGCAATGTGAGTAAAGTGCGTTGCTCAGGTGCACAAGCAACTGGCGTGAGTGAGTCACGAACCACAAACCTCTCGATTTGGATTCTAAACTGCAACCGCTGCGCCAACTGCTCCCAACATATAGATGTGCCTACTAAAAAAAAAAAAAAACTGTTTTTTACCTGTCATACAAATTTTGATAAATAGCCCAACTACTTGTCAGTCCAGTACTTATCAAACGAATATGTCTAGTTAGCCTTATATGTCAAAGATTTCTGATGGTATACTTTTCAGTTGACGGTAGTTCAGATGACCTTGACATTCCAATTAAGAAGATTTCTCTTGATGTTCCGTTCCGAGATAAACACAAGATTGCCACCATGAATTCAATAAACTGGGGCCGTGTCATGGTACAGACTGCACATTATTTCTATGCGTACTTCTCGCAAGCCACGAAAGTAGGTGACCCAGTTAAAGTCATCATCCCGACTGGAGCTCTTGGGAATTGCACAAGTAAGTATACACTCAAGCTGATGTGCAAGTGCAATTAAGCTTATTAAGCACCACTGACAAAGTTACACTAATCAGAACTGTGCAAAAAATCTGACACAAAACTAACTGAGCCTCAGTTGGGCTAATTTTATTTTACACCAGTAGAAAAAGATCATCTATGTTTTTAGAAGGATATTTGGTACGTATTTTTAGGAGTTTTTGCAGGAGCGGATTTAGGGAGGCGCAGCCGGCGCGCGTCTCCTGATGTTGCAAAAATGTAGTTGTACCCCCTACCTTATATTAGGAGTGCCAAGTCTAAAATTGACCCTAAAAATATAAAATAGACATACAAATGGGGAAAAAACAGACTACCATGACATGTAAATGCAAATGGGGAAATAACATTTTTTTTCTTTTGCCGGTCAAAATCAAGCCGGCAGCCACGCCCACCTGGGCCTTGGAAAGGGCGTCTCCCCGCACCCCCCCCCTTTTTGCTGGATCCGTCCCTGTATCATTATTGTTATCGTTTCATTTTAGGTGGTTGTTTAGCATCCAAGATGGGACTTCCTATACGTCTTGTGTGTGCTGTTAATGAGAATGATATGGTCCACAGGGCATTCTCTACTGGAGACTATTCAATGAAAGGTTTAAAAGAGACATATTCACCAGCCATGAACATTCAGGTATTGTATTGTTATTAACCTTTGAAAAAAGTAACTCGGTTAACATGGTAGATAATGGTAGTGACAAGGTAGATAAAAGGTAGATAGCAGGGTTAACCCTATAAAAACTCATATCAAGTCATACTACCAAGGATATGGTCAGCAATGCTGTACAAGTATACAAAGGGAAATACAGCCATTATTTTGAAAAAAAAAAATGCTTTAAGGCATTAATAGCATCAACAGACGGGTAATTATATACAACCTTACTAGGTAGTTCTCTGCGGTGCTAGGTAGATCTCCCTAGTAATTTAACATGGCAGATCTACCTAGTCAGATGGTGTTATTTTTTTCAATGGGTAGTATTATTTGTTTACAATAATAGAAAAGGAGAAGAAACAAGAAGATATGTTGAACAGGTGTGCAGATAGAAAAATGCATGTTAACCAGCAGTCTTCTGACAAAAACAATATAATGCAAAACTTAAAAACGAAAACAGTCATTTGGCAGATTGTTATAAGTCTTTAGACAATCTTAACATTAAGACCGTCTATAATTGTGACATCACACAAAGTGTTTAATTATAGACCATTGCTATACCACGGTCTGAGCATTTTGCGCTCTTAAATATTAAAGCCTACTCGGAGGCTTTAAATGGTCTTAAATCACTTACAATATGGCGTTAGCATTATTTGACATGAATTTGGCGGTTTTAATAAAACATTTGAAATATAACTGTTTATTTGAGGCGTGACACTGCAAAACCACCAAGTTGTATGTAAATTGAATATTGAGTTTTTGTTAAAACTATATTAAACCTTTCACAAGCTTTATTACAAGGGGTCAATCATTAAAATCGGACATCTAGAACTGAAGTTATTGGACAAGATATACGCAAATTTCCTTTGTATTTATTTGTATTTCTTGTTGTTTATTTGATTATTTCTCAGTAACTTCCTGTGCGACAACTTGGTGGTTTTGCCATGACTGGCCTCATTTATGTACTGTATTTTAAAATAAAGACTCGTATAATGTTATTTGCAAGTGAGCACTAAAATTCACCTGCAATAGCGCGCTCAGTTATTGTTACTATGCTATTACTAAGACTGGATTATAGCAATGGCCTAACTGAGGTGGTTTTGCTAAGACTGTATGTGTGTTAAAGCAGGCTTTATTTTGTAAGCTAGACCACCATAGTTACGACTTTCTTTATAGCAATCAGCACATTGAGTTGCAAAATAGCGCGCCACATTGATGTTGTCAGAGTGCATGCACATGAGCCATGTTGTACATGGGACCAACAGCTTAACGTCTCATCCGAAAGACTGTGCACTTTTACCTTGAATTTTAACCCTCCAGCCAAAACACCAGTGAGTCTCCATGTTTCAGCACATAACATAGTGATTATCAACAGCTAAACCAACTGAGCTAAATGTCACTCAATGAAGACAGTAAAAGGTTTAGTGTAAATTATATTCAACATCAAACATTTAAACTGCACCGATTGGTTGAAAGAGCGCCACGTGATTAAAAATATTTCTTCTAATTCAGCTTGCCGACGTCACTTTGCAAAATATCGACTATTTATCAAGTGACGTCACTTTTATGACATCAATTTGCGATATAGTAAAATACTATTAGCAAAGTGACGTCACTGACAATTGTGATGTTTACACAGTAACAAGCGAGCC
>JAOTQE010071145.1:0-13164 GCA_025631205.1 Nesometra sesokonis
CACGATCGCGAACACCTGTACAATGCATAACTATGCAAATACCGTGCAATGCAAGCAACGCCCTCAATCTATCACACTAACCAATAGTCATACCATCACATATGTGTTAAATTAAAATGCAAATATGGCGACGTCACAATGACATATGCGTTTGCCATACATGAAATCATATCTATGAATAATATTTTTTCAGAATATCATATCAATAAATATTTGAACACAGACCCAAAGAGCCGAATTTTGGCCTCAAAGATGTTCGATTTGAAATTAAAATTTCTCTTTTGCATTAGAATATTTTAAAGCTCGCGTACACGTGCACCACTTTGCGCACACTTGAAGTTCGGATACCTAAATGTGCACATGGACTTGAAGTTTCTTCTCTCTAATTATGATTGACAAATGGGAATTTGTTATGAATTAGATATGATTGATTAGGTAATAGGGTACAAGAAAAACTTGTGCACGTAGATGACGTCACGATTTAGCCATTTTAGCGTAGTCAAATTTTAACTAAAGGAAATGGTTAACTAAGATACATATCTTAATTCTAAAATATCAAAATTTCAAAGAAAATCGACTATCTGTTACCGAGATAACATCAAATTAAACTACAATAGTTTAAAAAATATACTTTTTTAAGTAAAATTTTTAAAAACGTTAAAAATTGATGACGTCATCATGTCCTGACCACCTCAATGACCCATCATGTCTTATCTACATGTCTCATGCTTTCATAATATGAAATAAAATTTGAGCGTGCCCGTGCCGTTTAGTAGCTATTACTGATCAAAAACATACATATTTTTAGCATAATTTCACTGTTTTTTGGTAAATGCGTGCGCACGTATTCTTAACTTTGATGCGCCCATAGACCAGTGTCAGTGTACCTAAAGTGACTGAAAGACATTGTAATTTGTCAATACAGTGTGAGGAATCCAAAAATGTTGACAAAATGTTAATTTAGTCACGAGTTCGCGCTGCACACGCAGAAATGCGCATGACGGCGTAAAATTTGTGAAAAAAGTGAAATGCTCGCAGTCGTCTGATACGTGCTCTAATGTAATCAGATTTTGATTTTGACAATTTTCAAAATTTTACACGCGCGTGGTTACACATATTTTAAATTTTCAGTTACGCAACTTTCAACATTGACCTTAAGATTGTGCTCACCAATTATGATCTACAAAAGTTAATTGGTTAGGTTGTTATTAACGTTTAAAAAAAAAATGCATTTGTGCGCGTAGATGACGTCACGCGTAACTGTTGACAATGAAGTTGTTCATGTAACTATTCCTGACCATGTTCTATGATATCTGAAATTTTCATGTTAATATCTTGTGTCAATTTTGAGGAATCCGTTGCACAAAAATTGACAGAAAGAAATAAGATGATTATGATTTCGTACAGTAACAAGAGCTGCTCCGCTATGTAGCGGATCAGCTAATAATTCTTTGGGTACAGTATTTTTTTTAATTTAAATTTTATCTAATTCAAATAGCAAATTATATTTATAATAATATAATAATTTGTTATTTAATTTCATTGTATTTTAGAATATTCTATTACCAGCCTGTCATTGGTCATTATAGTGACAGTTGGACAAATAAAGAATAAGAAAAATAATAATAACAATAATGATAAAATAATGTTAAAAATTACATGCAACAGTTGATATATACTACAGTATTTCAAATTTTATATAATGTTTATATTTAGTTGATTCAGGTTGAAATATTCATCATTAAATAAATCATCAATAAAATACAGTAATTTAACTTAACAATCTCCACCTTGCTGTGACTGTATACAGTAAGTTTGTAACACAATTACTGTTGAAACCCTTGAAACAAATGGCCAAACCAGTCTTTAAACTGTCATTAATTAGGGAATCAATAATGAGGGTCAATTGTCTACTCAAATCATTGCTTGCAAAATTAATAAAGTGCACCCTTTATTCAGTGGTATAACTCGTGGTTGGTATTACTTATACCTGTAAAAAAAAATGGTATATTCCAAAATTAAAATCTTAGTTTTCTAGATCTAGAAAACTAAGAGACATTTTAGACACATCTTAGTTTCCTAGATCTAGAAAACTAAGATATAGTTTCCTAGACCTAGAAAACTAAGATATCTTAGATCTTAGATTTCTAGACACCCACCATAAGGTCTGTAAGACAGGCTAGCATGAGGGAGGTCGAAACTGAAATGGTTAGATTGTGAATAGTGATATGAAGACTATTGGAGCTACAGAGGATGAGGTCCATAATAGAGCAATCTGGAGAAGAATAGTGCCTGCCTCAGCAACCCCACCTTTATGTAGGAGCAGCTGGAAGAAGAATTAAAGCATTTTAATAGATGTAATATTCCTTGAAAAATTACAAAAGTCATGAATATTAATTTAACCTGATTTCCAAGAACTACATTAATATTTACAGATTACTACTTTACTATAGATAATTCTAAAACCAAAAAGTCTTTTATTCATTTGTCATTTGCAGGTGTATCATTTTTTTAAACTTTTGTTACATTTTTTTTTTGCAAATTTTGAATGATGAAAATAAACTTGTGATTTAATTGTGAATTGTAATTAATATATTTTTAAATATTATTGTTCTACTTTAAACATAATTATTACAGTATATATTTTATTGGTTTAAAGAAAAATGTTTGTCATTGATTTCTCCAAGCTGATTGATGGTCTATGATTGCAGGATTTGAGTAGGCAAATTAATCCAGTATTTTCTTAGTTCAGTTTCTCATCCGATATGGCTTCCGTATGCTTCGTCAATATTTGCTGATACGTTAGGTAAATAGCGAGCATTAAAACCAAAGTGACATCTGTGCCTTGTGCTGAAGCTTGCATCTTGTGATTCAATTGATAATAATTAGTTTTTGATTACCTGAGTCTTACTCAGTTCTCTTGGTAATCAACGGTCATCTTTGCTTAAAATGTAATAACTGAAACCTTGAGTCATTATACAAGTGTTTGGAAATATATGAACTAAATAGTAAAATAATTGCTAAATATAATTTATTTATAACTATTAAATTTATTAATAATTTTATTTCAGTAATTAGTAAAACAATATTTTTGAGTCTAATATTATTGAAATGTGTTCAGCTTGTTATTTTAGAGTACATTAGCCCACCAAGCCCTCCAGACTAATGTTAGGCCCAAAACATGGGATGGGATTAGTGTCATGTTTCAAACTTCCTTTAAACCTTGCACTGTCTTCATCGATCTGTAGAATTTCTAGGTTAATGTGGCCTTATTACCCTCGCCCCACTGTAGTGGGGTCAAGTATTAAGAGAAGAAGACTTTATTCAATTAGTCGACAGCCCTACACATAAAGCAGGCCATATTCTAGATCATGTCCTTAGCAGATCGGGGAAAAACTTAGTAAAAAAATGTGAAGTCACCTCCATAACATACGGATCAGACCACTATGTGGTTGAAGTTCTTTTGATTTTTCAAAATCCCGAGGAAAGAAAGAACTGTAAACGCGTAATTTTGTTAAAATATTGATATCGACCGCTTTAAAAATTACATAAAAAAGGCATTTAGTGATATCCAACCATCATGTGATGCAGATGAACTAGTTGATGTCTACAATCAAAAAATCACTGACGTTCTAAATATTCACTGTCCGGTAACATCAAGACTTCGTAAAACTATTAGCGGTCCAGCGTGGATGACGGATGAATTACGTGCATCTAAACGAGAGTGTCGCCAACTTGAACGCAAGTTTTGCAAGACACATCGTGATAATGATCGCCAGAACTTTGAAGATAAACATGACTGAGGAGAGTTGTTTGTATTACAAGAACAAACTGTTGTCCGGAGACATCCGATTAATGTATCAGACTCTTAATTCATTGTTATATCATATGCACAAACCACTACCTGTTTCTAATTCTACTACAACTTTGTGTAACAACTTCCCAAAGTTTTTTTTAACAAAAGACAAAAAAACATTAAAGCTGTTCTTGATGTTAATGTTAGTTGTAATAACAGTGTATATGATATTTGTGATTTATCTAGTGTCTCAGCTTTCAATTGCTTTGAGACTGTTGACAATGATTATGTTATAGCACTTTTATCGTATCCCCAATAAGTCCAGCCCTGGACTTCATTAAGAAATGTGCCGATGTTTTAGTACCCATTATTACAAGTATAATTAATACCTCCTTTAGGTCAGGCAAATTCCCCTCGCAGCTTAGAACTGCAATGATCACCCCTATAATTAAAAATCGTTCATTTGATTCCAACATCCTTGCTAATTATAGGCCGGTCTCTAACCTACCTACTTTAAGTAAACTGAATATCCCGCCCATGAGGAATTTAAAGAGAATCTTAATTGGAATGACATGAATGAGATTCTACAATCGGCATATAAATCATGCCACAGTACAGAGACATTGCTTAAAATTAAATCGGACATTTTAGACGAGATAGAGAAGGGTAACAGTGGGATTCATGTGATGCTCGATTTGAGTGTGGCGTTTGATATCCTGGATCACACTATCCTCCTTAAAAGGCTTAAAAATTATTATTATATTACAGGTGAAACCCTCAGCTGGTTTGAAACTTACATTAGTGATCGGGATTGTAGAGTGTCTGTACTTGGCTCTAAATCCGATAGTTTTCCACTCCATTCTGGAGCCCCCCCAAGGGTCTTTTATTAGTCACAGCCTTTTCTGCGCATAAACAAAACCGATCGCTAACATCCTTAGGGATGCTGTGGTGAAGTTTCATCTATATGCCGATGATACACAAGTTTATATTAGCTGTAACCCTCAATAAGTCATTGATGTTAACAGAGCAATGACGAGTCTTACAACGGGTATTGATGAATTAAGGAACTGGATGTCTGATAACAAATTAAAATTAAATGACTCCAAAACGGAAATGATCATGTTTTCACCCCCATGTTTTAATGGTAATGCTCATAATATACAGTTAAATGTTGGAGAAGTTGTAGTGCGTCCCTCAAAAGTTGTAAAAAATGTCGGCGTGTTCCTAGATTAGCACCTTACAATGAATGACCACGTTTCGAAAGTAAAACAAGTGACTAACTTGTATTTATACTCTGGTAACTAGATCAACTTTTGTATGCACTTTTAGGTCCAGAGAATTTGACTTCAAAAATTGGTTAAGGGTGGTCAAGAAATAATTTTTGGCCTGGTAACACATTTTGAAAATGTGGCAAATGGTCAAAAGTTTAAGGTCAAATGTTAAAATCATAAATATATAAAATATATCTTAACAACTACTGGGGCTAGAGAATTCATTTTGGTGCCAAATTACTCAGAATATGCATATTTATATTTGACTTTCGTTTTGCCGAAAAAAATGACCTGATGTACCATTTCTGATGCTTGACCTATATATAAGTGTACCTTTGTAACTACTGGCCCTAGAGACTTGTAATTAGTCTTAATTTATTCAGATTGGCAATGTTTATATTTGTCATAATGGAAGTTGTGCCTCAAAAATGACCGGAAATGTCATTTCTGACCTTTGACCTACATAATAAAGTGCACTTTCATATCTTTGCAACTATTGGTCTGAGAAACTTGAGGATGGTTTCAAATTATTCCAAATATATATATTCATATTTAATCCAATGGACGTTCTTTCACAGAAATGACCAGAAATACCATTTTTTACCCTTGGCCTACATAATAATGTATCTTCATCTCTGTAATTACAGGTTGTACTGTGTATGTACTTTCAGTTTCAAAGAATTGGACTTGAAAAATCAGTTCAGGGTGATCATAAATTAATTTCTGGCAAGTACAAAATTTAAATCATAAATTTATCTCCATTTATTCAGAAAATGTTTATTTTTGCTTTAATGCAATATCCACAAATGTCACGAAATTACTGTTTTTTACTTTTGACCCATAAATTAGTAAAAGTATGCCTAATTTACTTGCAGCAAAATATCTTTGATTTTAAATTACTCAATATATGTATTCACTTTTATAAAATATTTCGTTAAAGACTGAATAGAAACCATCAATTGGACTTTTGACCCATAATTTAGAAAAAAATAAATAAATATGGTAACAGGTGGTTGATTATGTATGTTCCCTAGTAACAACACCTTAAACAGAGACAGCCCACAATGTTTCTGATATGTATAACGGTCTATCAATATGGTATCACCTGGCCAGAGCCCGCAACAACCCGGATTACCAGGGAACGTACGTCATCGACCACCTGATGTTAAAACCACTGGAGTGTAACAACAATTCAATCAGTTGACGAAGAATTATTATTCAATTCAAAACATTTCGAGTATTCCTTATACCTTGGTTAAGCAAAAACGAATTTTAAATAGGCTTAAAAGTATTATGCAAAAAATGACCAGAAAGAATTATTTTAAAATTTGCTAAGTATATAATTTTCAATTCCAGTGGATCGAAGATGGTATCTGTTTTGTTTTTAGTCTATTTACACAAATATAATATGAGTATTCTGAGTAATTTAAAACCAAAATTATGTTGCTGGATGAAATGTTTATAAAGATGATGAAAATTGTACTATTAATTGCTAACTGAAACAATAGATCAAACTTCAAAATAAATGGATTTTGCTTTTCGTATAATATTTCTAGTTTATATGAATATGAATACTTGTTTTGAGTAATTTAAGAATATCATTAGTTTTGCTGTGCCCATACAAAGATGTGAAGGTTTAACTAATTAATATTAATTATGAAATAAATAAATGCTCAATAAATGTTCAAAGGCCAAAATAATGGGTTCTTATCATTTTTGTGACATTCTTCTTAACACAGTAAGAAAGTATAATGCATACTCCAAGCAATGAGATACACGCCATCGTGACAAGATTCAATATTTCGACATAAATTAATACGTTCTTACTTGAAGTTGATTAGTGGACCTTTCGGACTTTACTGAATAAATATAATATTCATTTTCTGAGTAATTTTCTATCAAAATTGTTTTGTGCACCTACTAGGTACTATGATATAGACATTTTAAAAGTATATTATTTTATTATAGGTAAAGGTAAAAATTTTTTATTAATTTTTCACTGAAATAATGACGTCAAATGGTGGTTTATGGTCATTTTGTGTAATATTTCTAAAAAAATTTCTATTTGAATTACAAAGATATATAAGAAGGTTTCATTACCTAATTTAAACTGCAGAAAGAGTTAATAAGTATGCATTTATTAGTAATTTGCGACCAAAATTGGTTTGCTGTGTTTGATAGCTACGAAGATCTGGCATGATTTTCAAATTTAACATTTTAGTGGATTATGAGTTAAGACATTTTCTAACCACTTATCACCAAAATATAAATATGTATATTCCAAACAATTTGCTCCAAACGCAACACGATTGCTCCAATATTTAAGTTCCTGGCTCCTGGCCTTGACACAGTGGCAGTTGTGTATAGTGTGGTCAAATGTCTAAAAAAGTATTATTTTGATCATTTATGAATGATGTACCTCATTAATGCAAATCAACATGTATCTGCTGCTGAATAAAATGAGACCCAAAATGAAGTAGCTGGAACAAGTGGTTGCAGAGATATGAAGTTATGTATTTATTAAGATATGAAATATGTTATATTTGTTTTTTAGTTTGGCATTGACCTTATGACCTTTTGCCTAATTTTCAAAATGTATTACCATGCCAAAATTATTTTTTGATCACACTAAACTGATTTTTCAAGTCAAATTATTTGGAACTAAAAGTGTATACAAAATAGGGCCAGCATTTACAGCGATATGAAAATACATTATTGTGTAAGTCAAGGGTCAGAAATTACATTTCTGGTCATTTTTGGGGCACAACTTCCATTATGTCAAATATAAACATTGGTATTCTAAAAAAATTGAGATCAATTACAAATCTCTAGGAACAGTAGTTACAAAGATATGAAGGTACACTTATATATAGGTCAAGGGTCAGAAATGGTACGTCCGGCCATTTTTTCGAAAAAGGTTCCATTAAGTCAAATATAAATATGTATATTCTGAATAATTTGGCACCAAAATGAATTCTCTAGCCCAAGTAGTTATTAAGATATGATATATTTTATATATTAATGATTTTAAGTTTTGACCTTAAACTTTTGACCTTTAGCCACATTTTCAAAACGTGTTACCAGGCCAACAAGTATTTCTTGACCACCCTAAACAATTTTTTTTTTCAAATTTTCTGGACCTAAAAGTACATACAAAAGTTGATCTAGCTACTAGGGTATTAAGAAATTTATACAGGATTCGTAATTGTATTGATACATGTATTAATGCAGTTCAATCCTTAGTCTTGTGTCGCTTAGACTATTGCAATTAGCGTTTTGGTGGAATGTCCCAAATTAATTGTAAGTCTTTACAAATACTTCAAAATCGTGCGGTACACTTAGTTTTTCAGTTAAATAGACGCTTGAGTGCCCATCCTTTGATACGCCAGCTTAATTGGCTATGTATAGAAGATAGAGTGAAATCCATGTGTACAACTAAGTTGCTAAAAGTGCTTCAGTATATTTGCAAGAATTTATTAGCAAGTTTTGATTTGAATTTGCAGATGTATTTTGATGTATTATTGATGTACCATACTGTTTTGTATATAATGTAAGGCGCTTTGTAAAAAGCGCCATATAAATAAAATAAAATAAAATTAAAAAAAAATTATTTTGTGTAAGCATGGATGTATAACCATGGTGCAGGGGAAAATCCAGTGGGGGTTTGGGGGTTCACATGAACCCCCTCCAAAATGTAAAAAAAAAAGTCTGCCACAGTGTGAGTGGCCTGTAAGTCTATAAATGAAAACTTGTCCTTATGTGTGAATTGTTCTGATTTAGCCATGCTATAGGCCTACCAGTTCATTTTATATAAATAGAAAATAAGTAAAAAGTTTAAAAATTAGAAAACAAAAAAGGTCAGTGTGTTTAACTGACTGATGACGTTTAGTTAGCGTTGGTCAATATAATAGTCAGATTGTCAGCCTTTGATTCTCTGTCATACATCAATCATATACAGTCAAATGGAAAAAAGACGTCAAGAACCTAAATGTAAATTAATTTTAAATATTTTATTAGACGTTTTTTTTTTGTTTTTTTTTTTTTATTCACATATGAAAAGATATATTAATTACTGTTATAATATACGAGATTGATTCGGTTATATAGGTCCATGATTGTTCTAGAAAATATAATGTGCCTACATCTGTTTCATATTTCATATAACTTAAAAAAAAACACAAAAAAAAAATATACAAAATTATTAATTACGATTGTGGTACACGGTACACTTTGATTACGGTACATTATATGTATAAGGTGATGATGTTAACATTAAAATAAGGAAAGAATGTAGGTTGTGTTATCATACTGTAATTATAGTGGATACAAAAATTTTCCGTACTGATCATAGAAATAGTAACGAAACTATATGATTTCTGGTTATTTTAATTGAAAATTATTTCCATGTAATATAAAGAGCCATTGTTTTAATACTGTGCAAGGTACGAATTAAATAAGTAAAAATTATATACAAAATGTAATGCTGAGTAATAAAAGTGGGATGACCCACACAAGACAAAAAAAACAAAAAAACTTGTCCTTTTTACCAAGGATAATTCTCTCTTCATACGGTGTTGTAAGAATACAAGACATTTTAAACTATGTCTCATAAAGTGAGAGTTATCTGTGAACATCTAAATGCTATAAAGGTGGGTTATTTTTTCCTTCATGGGTCATGCCATGCCCCTCAGCTGACTGTGACAATTTTGAAAGTATTTTAATATAAGAGAGCTATTTCACAACTTAAATGTTCCTTATTAAAAAAAATGTTCTCACCTTAGCCCAAAATGAGTGGGGCTTTGGTGCATGTTTTAAAACTTTCTTCATCTCAGATATTTTTTTTAATACTTAAAATTATCCAGAAAATTGTAATTTACCTTGATTACCTTACCTTTAGACTTAATGCACCCATTGTGTTTCATAGCAGGTGGATTGCCATACCAATCTGATCTTTGAATCGTTGTCTTGGCAAACACTTCAATGTCACGTGATTTCCCACCATATTTCATGAGCATATAATTATCTGCTTGCCTGGATTTTAGGCCTAGCCTAGGCCCTAATTATATACTATATTTGCTCTCTCAAAGCATCATTCATGGTTAAAAAATGAGAACTTTTGATTGCTTGACTCACTGGCCTAATTAGTCAAATACGGCTCATTAATCATTACGTCATGTTGCCTGGCACTTTCCATTCCAAGCCCATGTTGTATTAGTGTTTTCATACCTGTCAACCCTTACGCATTCACCGTAAGACTTGCGCATTCCAATCAAATCTTACGATCTTATGCAGACACCAGCAAAACTTACGTCTAGCGATGTACAATCCTAAAAGTTTTTGAAAAATTCCTGTTTTTTTTTTCAATTTGTAATGAATTTTAGTAAAACTAATCTATGGAAATGTACTTCTCCCTAAGAAATTGACTAAAACAAACTTCATCACTGCGCCCACTTTGCTAGTTGCATGACCATTACATAGTCGTTCCATGAGATCTAAATGCGACTGTACCAAAAATATCAGGACAACTTCGGTTGACAGCAAAAATAAAGTAAAATGCAGGCAATCTCAACTTCAACAAAAAGATTTATATCCCCTTTTACCGTGGAGGCTTTTTAAATGTTTCGTGGTACTGTTTGTGGTTTTCGTTGTACTAAGTTTAAAAATATGAAACGTTACCAGTTAAATCTATTCTTTATTCCAAGGAAGGAATATAAATTTATCGTATAAAACAATATACATTAACAATGCAAGGGTGGATCCAGAATTGTGGGAAAGAGGGGAACGCTTTTTCCGGCGAAGTGGACGTGTTAAATATGACAATAAAAAACAAGGTTTATTTTTGCCTTTTTTTGCTTGTTTTTAAAGTATTTCGTGGGTTATCCTTGGTGTTCTACACCGAATAAATCAAATCAAATCAAATCAAAAATCAAAACCTCACACCATTAAAACTTCATCATCCGCTGGTGTTGCATTTCATTAAACATGTAAAATATAAAGACTTGGGGCAAGTCTACTTTAGATTTAAAACCAGTTTGGGTTTGTGAGGCGAGTTCCTCTCTGATGACAATTTTGGGAGATTTAGCTAGCCTATGCTTCTAGCACTAAACTAAACCTTAGTCTTTATGACACTAGTAAACATATGTGCATATTTACACTCGTCGTGTGCTGAATTCTTTTGATTTGTACGCACTGTAGTATATTATGCATCTTGGGTTGTTAGGAGCACATCGAGCATGTATTGATTTGCATTAAAGCTGGGATATGCTCTCCCAATTGTGAAATTAACCAATTTATCGTAATCGTAATATATTGGTGTTGATTTATCATTGTCGGTGTAGGTGTTTCCAGGCCTTTAGCCTGTTTTGTTCTGGATGTCTAAATATGAGTGCAGGTTAAATTGAGAATGGTGTTAATGAATAAAAAGTAATCCTCTCACTAAGAACAGTTTACAGTGGTTTTAAAAATCTATTTCATGAAGGATTTACCTGGTATAGTGTCTGGCAAAACTCATGCTACTACAAATTATACTAACTAACATAATAAATTATAACGATTGGATTATGTCATATGCAATATGTACCTAGTGCATTATGATATTTTAATTTAATGTTTGTTTTTTCTTATATCATCTACTGTATGTTGACTTGAAACATGCCTTCCAACGTTGTCGCCAGTTATCATGATTCTCCATGCAATGAGCCAATCCCACTGTACTTTCTATTTCCAAATCCTGTCCTGTGTCCACATGTTTTTGTGGGACATCCTCTTAAACGGTACCATGATTGCTAAAAAGTTAATACATTGAAAATATTTATATAATGTTGAATGCTTTTGTTTGTACGAGTAATTGTAATATTGTAGCAAGGTATTGAGCGAGTCAAAAATGCGTTCAATATTTTCCCAAAGTGAGTACAATATTTTTCAGTATCCCCGAAAGTAGGCATTCAATACTATAATTATTATTCAATTTGTTTACTTGCAAGTTCAGATTTGTCAGGCTTGGCACGTCTCTGCCTAGGCTAGCCTCCTTCTGGGATATGTATTCAAACTTAAAATCCATCTCCTTTTCTTCCACATATTCATGAAAAAAAAATACATTAACAGCAAATATTCATCTGGTTTGAAGATACAATAAAGTTAAGTTTAAATTTTTTGACAAACCAATCAAATTTACTGACCTGACTGACAGTTCTGGACCCCCTGATTCACCGGTGTCCTTCTTCAGAGTGATGGCTCTGTTGTTAAGCAATCAATCCATAGGTGCCATTCGCCTATCAACAGGCTCATATACGTGACTCAGTAAGTGGGCTCCTTCATCTCTATTAATGGTCTTGTCTCCTCTACCTCTGATCCATATCGCTTCCTTGATGCATCTGGTACTTTCATCATCTGTTTTGTCTATGACCGATGGTGGTTCCAATCAATGATGTTATTTACAGCTCCTGCATGGTATTTTACACCATGTGGGAGGTGTAATTGCACTTTAATTTGGGAGACTGGGAGAACACTGGGGACAAGACTGAAGGAACACCACAAGGAAACAGAAAAGGTACAACAACAGAGGGAGAATTATCACCACAAGTCCATAGACAAAGCATCAGACGTATCAAGGAGGCAGTATGCATCAGACGTAGAAGAGACAAGACCATGAACAGAGATGAAGGGGCCCACATACTGAGTCACGTATATGACCAGTTGTTAGGCGACCACCATCTACCATTGAACGGATTGCTTAACAACTATCTGTCAGATCAGAAAATTTGGTTTGATTGGTTTTTCAAAAATTTGAACTTAACGTTATAATGTTAACAGCAATTCTTGTATCTTTATGAGTATTACACCTATCTTTAATACGTCATAATTCTTCATAACCAACTGTAGTCAATTGTAAATAACGCAGACTTTTAACGAGTGGTTCTAGACTTAGTTTACGTTCACCATTATTCAGGTCACATGTCTGATGTGTCCTTTACACATCTGGTTTCAGACAAGGCAATCGTCCCGTGGTGAAATCAGGTGACAGTGGATTGGGAGGTAGGATATTAATCAGGTGACAGTGGATTGGGAGGTAGGATATTAATCAGGTGACAGTGGATT
>JAOTQE010071145.1:13264-29543 GCA_025631205.1 Nesometra sesokonis
TTGGGAGGTAGGATATTAATCAGGTGACAGTGGATTGGGAGGTAGGATATTAATCAGGTGACAGTGGATTGGGAGGTAGGATATTAATCATGCTGAGTTCAATATTATATAATATTGAACTGGTCAAAATCGCATTAATTGAACAATAATGTTTATATTGTTAGTCAACAGAATTCAGTTTTTTATGAAGTAAAAACATGATTTTCTTTTACGTTTTGTTATTGTTGTATCCATAGGAGTCTGTACTTTAAGGAAGTCTGTCATTTCTAAAAAAAACCTTTCTTGTGCAAGATTCATGTCATACTACTTTTAATACTAACTTAACATAATTTTCATTAAGTTTCATAATATTTTTCATTTTTCAGCTTTTATTGTTCATAAAATATATTGTTTTTGTTTAATTTCTTTTCATCTTCTTTTACATGATATATTATTCTGGTATTGCTATCATCGCTATTTGGTGTAAGTACAACTATGATGCTTATTTCTTTTACATTTTTTGGGGTTTGGGTAAAATGTAAAAATTCTAGGTAATACATTGTTGGTGTTTTGTAGATAGATTTTTTTACCTTGCTATTTGCTTTACATATTTCATCAATTCCTGTTTCATCCATTCATCCTTCATAATCTTGGTGTGTTTAAAGCTTGATGCTAGCATGACCATTACCCTGTTATCATTTCATTCATTCTAAATTTTAATATTTATTAAAACTTTTATTAAATAAATTACTGTAAATTTATGTAGAAAATAATACATAAAATGAGTAGATTGTATTAAACTTAATTTTAAAGGTAAATTAAGTTAAGAATACTAATAGATCTATTACATATTATATGTTTTTGTTTGTGAAACTAAATATAATAAATATTTTTAAATAGATATTAATTTATGATGTATGTAGGAACATTTAAACTTTTTAAAAACTTCCTGAGTTTAACTTCTATTTGATTTAATTTTCTTATTCCAAAAATGTCTTTTTTTCTTTCAATCTCTTTACATACCGTAAACCTATGATTAAGCACTGCTTTTGAAGCTTTGTGCTTTAATAAGTACTGCTATGTGTCATCCTCAAACCCTGTGGCACTTTGAGCATACATTACCCTAGGGTTTTAGATGTATATACAGTAGTGTTCATATGATTAAATAACAGCATATTTATATAAACCTTTATTTATGATTATATCAAAGAAACTGTTTATTAATAAGTGCCATTCACAACTTACGGTATTTGTTGATTACTTCCGTTTTATATGCTTTCATAGCTTCATTGCTTTATGGTTTTACTAATAAATCTTGTCAGCTTTTTATGCAATGCATACAGGAAGCATATACATTATTATGTATATATTTCCTGTATGATGATAAAGCCATTCTAAGAATACTTATTAAACACTATTTTTACTTCGTTCTAAGAATTTTAACAAAGTTTTCAGTATTCATTTTCAATTCTTATCCTGTTTTTAATCACATAAAGTACAATTCTGTAAGAAGTTTCTATTTTTTATAATGGAATTTGCTGTGCCATTGGTGATCAAAGATGACAAATACAATCTTCATATTAAGCAGTAACTGAAAATTGATGCCAATATATTAACAAAAAGGTGGTCGGCAAGTACGCTAATGCACAAGTAACATCAACCACAGTGACCTAGTTTTGTGAAATATTGATAATTTTATTTGACATACAATCTTAAAACTGTTCATGTATGAAGTCCTTGTTTCCATTATTGTATTAGGACGATGTTCGGTGTATTGATGTATATTATGCAGAGCATTGAAGTGTCATAATTCCAGAGATAATATACTGTGAATATTTGTACAAGTATTAAAATCGTAAACTGTTTATATATCTTACTGGGAATACTAAATAAAATCCAAAATGAATCTTTTTTGATATTTGAAAATTTGAATTCCTTTCTCATTGTATTTTTATTAATTAAAATAATCTAAAATTTACATTGTTCATTTTTATTATCACTACTGTTTAAACCAAGTAAATTGTTTTGCCATCATAGTAACTGTGTGTGTTCTACTAGGGTCTATGTTTCTATTTTTAAAAATGGATATCCAGTATTTTGCACTTTGCAAATATACTATAATTTTTAGCTCTGGCTAGACGGAGCTCAAGGCGTACTTGTGTGATTGATTGACCAACCAACCTACCTACCAACAAACCAATGGGTTTTTTTTGGTCCTGGTTGAAAAAGTGGCGAGGTTGATTACAGTATTTAAAAATTGTTATTGGTAGCCTTTGCACAAAGTGTGATTCAAACCCACAAACATATTTCACTTTTAGTTACGAAACAACAGCTCTGCTGACTCACCCATGTACACGCTTATATAGCAGTAGTGTTTCTAAAGGATATAATGGGCAGTCAGGAAATGCTATAAAGAAAAGCAATCTACAATGATACCACTACTACTTGTGTGATTAATTAATTAATGGATCTTTTTTGGTCCTGGATGAAAAAGTGGCCAGGATGATTACACTATTTTAAAATTTTTCCTGATAGCCTTTGCACAGAGTGGGATTCAAACCAACAAACATATTTCACTTTCTAGTGTTTCATACACACAGATTAACACAAGGGGTCATTTATGAGGCTTGCCCAAAGCCGGAGCTCCTTAAGATACGAGTACTTGTTTAAACATTTTGTTAAAGATGTATGTATTAAAGGGCAACTCCGATATTAAAATGTCTATGGATAAATCTATAGAACAATTAGTTGTGACATAACTGACAAAAGTTTACAACATTTGGACAAAGAGATAATGCCGAAAAATGTGTTGAAGTCCCAAATCAAAAGTGGGTCTACTACTCAAATTACACAGTGTTAAAGAATAGGAAAATTACAGATTTTGACAGGGTTGTGCTTGAAAACCAAACTCGCATTACAAATATAACTCGCATAAATGGAAAGATCAGTCAAATACACATTAGAACAGGTTTACTTTTAATGTGACTTTTCAAACTCAACCCTTTTGATATCTGTAACTTTCCTATTCTTTAGCATTGTGCAATATGAGTAGCAGACCCATTTTTTGATTTAATGCCTACTTTTTGAAGCTCTTTTCATTCATTACATCACTGTCCAAATGTTGTGAAAGTTTGTCAGTGAGGTAACAACAAATTGTTCTATAGGTGTATCCAAAGAAATTTTAATCCCGTAGTTCTCCTTTAACGTATAAACAGAATGCTCCTACATTTGACAAATTCTAAATATTAACTAAAGGTGTTTATAACTATATATTTTTGAACAAAAATAAACATTCTTTTTTCATAAAAATATATTATTTCTATGGATACACATTGGTTATATTAATATTTTATATTAGGAAATATTGTGATTTGGAATTGTATAATTCATTTTCCTCAAAAAATAAGATACCTTGTGTCTGATGCAATGAAATATATGATGATGAATTATCAAGTATTGAATCTCAATCAATGTAGTGTGTTATATAATTATTATTATTATGGGTTGTATTTGAAATTTTTGGTGGATCTTTGGTACTGTGTAGTGTAATCTTTACATCAAACTTGTAAATCTATTAAATATGTTCCAGATGATTGATGACAAGAATCTGCTGCTGTGTGTAAATCCACAGATCACAGGATCCATCATTATTAAATGTCCACAAATTTCAAACTATAGAAAATTGTACGGGTACACGATGCAATGACAAAACAGTGATCGATCGTTTCTATAAATCTAAAAAAGTTAAAATATAAGCATAAGAGTTACACAATATTAGATTTTACTAAATTGTAATTTTAACAGTAGTAAGGTTTTGTAAATTGGTAATTGCACTGAATTTAAACAAAAGAATATTTTAGCAAGACCTTGGGTAAGATTCTAGTGGTTAAATCTTACCATTGTTCGCACACCTCAATTATTTGGCAAGCTCTGTTTCATTTGGACATCATATCAAATGTCAAAATCATAAGTTATTGTCCAACAGACCAATCAGGACCATTTGGTAATATGGTTCAGGACGTTTATGCTATTGGACTTTCCGGCTTTCATAAAATTAACCTAGTTATATTAGTTTTCCTGGTTAGAATAGGAGTTTGTTAAACTAACCATAGGATTCAGGTAAGTTGCGTGTCAGCTAAACTCCCTGAGCTGTGTAGTTGATTTGTGCCTAAACCTTTGCAATCGTTGTTTAAACCTTCCTGGTTAGATGTCACAACAAAACGATTTATTTAAAAGGGTAGCTGTTATTTAAGTACCTTAAACATTAATGATATACTGTAGATCCCTGTTTTGCATACTTTTCACTAGGTGGCCTGATAGCTATATCTAGCACCAAGTCACAGAGCCCATCCACTCCAGTCTGACTGCTTTGGAAAAATTAATGTACTGTAGTCATTGATAAGAAAAGACATAAGATTTGGATAGAAAATGGACGATAATATGCATGGGTTCAGGACAGTCCACTTAGGGGCCCAAATTTGTTTTCCTCTACAGGCCCGAACCAAGATTATTTAATCGGAGTTTCTATGCAGGGTCAAATCTATACACTTTGGAAAAGGGGAGGTCATAGTTTAACCTACCTGAGCCTTAAACTATTACACCTCTAATACAAAATGACACTCTTTACCTTTAAGATGCTTTTCTCACCATTTATTGTTGCTATGGCATGACTGCGTTTAAAAGAACAAAACCTTCAAGAAAACCCTACTCAAAAAATGTTAAACATTGGGGAGAGAGGAAAAGGAGGGGGATTCTCTATCAATTGGGTGTTTGCAAGAAAAGGAAGGTTTGGCCGAATCATAAAACTGCTCTAGATGCTCTCTGGTGTACCTTAAGAGGCACAAAGTGTTCAAATAAAGGCCAAAATATACAAATTAATATTCAATATATGTCTGATGTGCGAGTTTTTAATCAATGTTTATGATTTTAGGATTAGAATTTCAAAGACCTCTAATGCACAATTTTTTTGCAGAATGAACGCGGTGTGCTTGAAATGGTAAATTGTTTTCTTTATAAATTAGGCCTTCGGCATTGAGTTTCTATAGTATAAATATATTTCTTTTGAAAAGTGTTATAGGTCTGAACACTACCTGTATATAAAAGTCATTAGCAAATATTTCCTTTTTTTAGGTTAGTTTGGTAAGATAAATGGCTATAATCATCTGTTTAGAAAAACCAATCAAGTTGCTTTTCTGGAATCAATTCAATGATGAAGCAGTAGTTTTAAAGTATTGTCATAAACCAAAGTGGCTGTATTTTGAACATTATCAAAGTTTTTTATTATTCCCAAGGTGACTTTGTGGCCTCAACCCAGGTTCGTGGCACATACAAAATGTGTCACAGCCCTAATTTGGGACTCAACACCTTTGGAGAATAGGGATATAGATGTATCTGTGAGAGTTTATTTATGTTCAGCAGATCTAAAATTTGTAAAGCTCTTTGATGTGAATTGTAAGGTGTTGTGACAAAATGAGTTGTGTTGTACGCCAGACCATTTTGAGATATTCCCAAAAATAGACAAATGTCATAATTTCACAAAAATGAGATTCTTGTTGTTTTGTTAAGTTTAGTAGTTAAATTTTATGATTACAAACTTCCTGTTTATGTTTATTTACAATAAACATGTTTTTAACTACATTTTGTAAAGCCTTTTTTCAAAATCAATGGTAAAACATACAGGATATCAACAGTTTTCTATCATTAAAGTCGATTATCTCAAAAGTGTGTTTTCATGCAACTATGTTTTAAACTGATTTTTCTCTGGTTATACTAAAGCTGTGAACCTCATTTAAAAACCAATTTATAGCTTATAATCTCTTCTATCCAAATACAACAATAACTCAATTTTGGTTTTCTGTACAAAGAGACTCATTTTGTGGTGACACCTCACGTTTGTTTAATTGGTTTTGTTTTCTTTGAGCCTGTTAGTATACATTTTTGTTTCTGTTAGTTATAAATTTAATAAAATTTTAAAAAATAAATAAAGCTCACCAGTGAATCAGTTATTTTCCTGGAAAAGTTCAATGTGTGATCGTTCACAAAATATTATGTTAGGTTGTCAGTCAGTGTGTATTTTATGTTTTAAACATGAATTTGAGATCTTCGCCTTAACGTTGAGGGGACCAGCACGTGGTAGACCGAGGGAGACAATGCACTGTGTACTTTTGTGCTTTTTGGCATACTCACTGATTATATTGTAAAGTGAGTCGGCACAGTTTTCAGGAGACATTTCTTTTACAGAGTTTGTCACTTCGTGTATAACCAAACAGTCTGGAGAGGCCTTATTTTTATCGAGTGCTGTCCGGATTTCTTCAACAGTACAGGCTTTGATTATATTGACATCTGCTTTTGGGACGATGCGACTGGCTTCTACGTTATTTAGATGCGAATTGCTGACAATTAGTACACTTGGTTTTGACTCAACCTTGCTTCTAAAGACTTTGTTTGCTGTGCTGAATTGACGGATTGCGCGTACGTAATTTTAGTACCGCCTTGTGAACACAGTCTGGAAGTTTGAAGTATTCACGGCTAACTGTGTTCGTTTGGCTTCGTAGACTGCTTCTTTTGCTTTGTCAATATCAGCTCTAGCAGCGTCTAGTTGAGCTTGCAGAGTTAAGATGTGCTTGTCCTTCGATGAGATAAGTTCACTAGTATGTTTTACCTCTGCGATTGTACTGACTATGTTCTTACTTCTTTATCTGTTTTGTTAATCTTCTCGTAATTTTTCTATTTAGATTCCCATTTCATGAGCAATTTTTTTATTTTCAGTTTGTTTAATTCTTGTCTAAGCAGCTTAATTTCTGATTTTAGCTTTGCATTTTCAATTAGAGATCTATGTACCCTTTTTTCCCTTTGCCTCTATGCATGATCTATGGAATTTTTTGGTACATAAGGTACATGTTATTGAGCTTTCGTTTTTATTGGTTAAGTTGCATTTTGCGACACATTCGATACTTTCTCGAGCCATTAAGAAATCCTCTAGTTTGGTCTTTCCTTCTGCTTTTGCATCAATATCATTATTTGCAGATGACACTATTGGTTCAGTTGGTCGCTGTGAGAATTGGATTAGATCATCATTGCTCTCATTGTCTAATGCCATTTTCGTAGCAGTTGCGCTTGCCAGTTAATGTGAATTGAGTTCAGTCAGTGTTGGCTATGATGTAACAAGCACAATAGATTGACAGTTACCTGTATCCGTACGTTGATTGGTTGTTTCAAATATGGTGTTGTACCAACGTCCGTCAAAGGTAGCAATGATTGACAGGGCTTAGCAGGTAGTCAATAGGTACATAGGCCTGTTGCTGACCATGTTGCTGACCTTATGAATTTGTCTCAGTGTGGGCCTAGATAAACAATGATTTTGGAACTCCACTAAAAGACGTTATTCTGATATATGTTGCTATTTGATCAAACACTTACGAATATTTAATTCTTTTATGTGACAAATACGATCCTCATGTTAAGTGAAAGCTGTTTTTTACGTAAATTTAGAGCACGGTGCCGAGCAACGTATTGTACGTTCGAATTTGTATGTTGAATTCATGTACACTGCATAACTGGGCATTGAAGAACAAGTATGCATCTGGTGTATTCTTTATATAAATAAAGCTTTTTGATGATTGCATGGCTTGTGTTCTTGGAATTATTTGTGAATGCATGTGAATCAACATCGTTTTCCAATGTCTTATACAAATCCCATCCCACTCACCTGCATGTATATAATCCATCCCTATGTCTAGATAGCTTAGAATCAAACTTTTAAGAATAAATATTTCAAGCATGCTTTTATCATATCGGATACAATGTGATAGATAAAAGAAAAAACAAACACAATTTATGTTTAAGAATAAGTTTTGTGAATGTACACAAAACGGTATAAATACAGATGAGTGTGTTGTATTTTCTGCACTTGTATAGAAAATTTATATTAATAATAATACACCAACTAGCACCCAAACTAGTGTAAAGGGATATACTTTGATCATTATAGTAACATCTCTTGGCATGTTAATATGTGCCATATAACCAGATTAAGGTTCTAGCCAATGTACTACAATGAAAAATTTAAAATTTGAATTGTATTAAAAGGTAAATTAGTATCTGCTTTTGTTGTTGAAACTTTGACTCTGCATTATACTATATCATCTGCCTAATTGGATTCCAATCATGATTTTCCTTTTTTTTTGGCAGGTGGATTAGATGAAACATTTTATCAAAATTACACTTTTGACGACATCTTTCGAAATGACAGCTATAAGATTAAGAAGTTTGAGTTGATATGGTTACAGGCATCAGGTTATGGTAAGAATGTAAAATTCAAAGTACAGTAGTATATTATTAGTTTATCTGCTACCAAGTGGATCAGCTATTATATTTGTAAAAAATACTTTCTTTTTAGCTGATCCGCTACATAGCGGATCAGCTCTTCTTACTCTACGAAATCATCATAATTTTTTCCTTCTTATTTCTTTCTGTCAATTTTTGTGCAATGGATTCCTCAAAATTGACACAAGGTATTAACATAAAAATTTCAGGTTTCATAGAACTTTGTCTGGAATAGTCACAAGAAGCAACTCACTGTCAACAGTGGCACGTGACCAGGCACGGATCCAAGGTGGGCCCAATGGACCCGGACCCTTCTTTTGAAACCAAAAAATATATTTTTTTGCACAGTTTTGAATAAAATGGGCAACCCCCTGGATCCGCCCCTGCGTGACGTCATCTACGCGCAAAAATCCGTTTATCTTGAAACAAACTAAAAAGGGTGATGAACGTTTGTTGGAAATGATGTCTAATTTATGTGTACAAAATTTCATGCACGTCCGTTCGAAACCGGCAACGGTGGACGCTTTTAAAGTTATGGTCACAACACCAACAAGAGCATGAGTGAGCCTCTAAGGTCCATTTTGCATGGACATAACAAATGGATAGCATGAAATATCTTGTAGTAAAGTACCAGTTACTGTGCACCACATGTTTTTTTAAATCAAGAAGAGTGGCAAATTGCTCTCCTTAGAATTTTGGGATAGTTAACTACAATCTAAAAATAAGTTTTCTTGGTACAGTAATTCAAATTGAAGGAAACACAGTAATGGGGCCATTAAATAACAATATCAAATTTACCCAGATTGTCAAAAATGTTGCGAGAGCAACAAAGATTTATGCTTTAAGCCCTAATCTTCAAACAATAGTAGAAGCAGCTTTTCTTTGATATAAGGAGCCTCCTTCTATTAAAGAAAATCCGCAACTTATTTCATAGCTCTCATCTTACCTATTAAACATTTGGATAGGGTTTTAAAATTACCAAAATGTATGGATACTATAGATCATACTGATTAAACTGGACATTGGTGTTTTCCTTAAGGAGGTACTTATTGTTCCATCTCATTTGGAAGTTCAAGTTTTTTGCAGGTCAGACATTCCAACTGGTCGCCATTGAAGACCAACCTGTAATAGTGGACATAACTGTATCCTCACCCTAAGGCCTGGAAGTATCAACATTGTTCTAGCAGCCTAAACTGTTATCAGATCTCTGTTGAGAAATAATGATTGTCAAAAGTTTTAATACCTGAATGTTCAGATAATTTTGATTGTCCAAAATTGCAGTTCCTCGGAGGAATTGAGGGGTCAGATAATTGTTATTTTATTATTTTTTAATGTTTAAATTTCTGAGAGAAATCAGTTGGTCAAAACTGTCTAAAGTTTGAGCTCCTTGGTGTACTGGGCAGAACAATCAGATGGCCATGTGCTTGTTAAAGGGGAATTCCTTCCAAAATCTACCAAAATTATTAGCTGATCATCTACATAGCAGATCAGCTTGTGTTACTGTACGAAATCATCTATTTTCTTATTTCCTTCTGTCAATTTTTGTTAAGAGCTTTTAGCAAAATTGACATGACCTATTAACATAAAAATTTCAGGCATCATAGAAAATGGTCAGGAATAGTTACATGAACCATTTCGTTGTCAACAGGTATGAGTTACGTCATCTATGCACATAAATGCGTTTTTATTTTTAGTGTTAATAACAACCTAACCAATTAACATTTGTAGATCATGTTTGGTGAGCATAAACTTTATGTTGAACTTGAATGTAACATCACTCAAAAGGTTATTCGTGCGGCATTACGCGGGCGTACGCATGCATTAAATTTTTTAAATGCTCAAAATCAAATTCTGATTACATTAGAGCATGTTTCAGGTCATTTGGAGCATTTCAAGTTTTTTGCAAATTTTATGCGCACGTGCGCATTTTTTCACACGTAACACGCAAAGATGATAAAAATAATGTCTTTTTCTAATATTATAAGTTCCTGACATGATATTGACACATTTACATTAATTTCAGTCATTTTCGGGACAATGACAAGGTTCTATGGCCGCATTAAACTTCGTCTACGTCCTCGTGCATGTTTTTGACAAAAAATATACATATTTTTATTCACTTATAGCTCATCAGAATTTTATTGCTCATTCTGGGAGCCTATGACCTGTAGATAGGATATCATGAGTCATCGAGGCTGCCGGTAACTTGTGACGTCATCAATTTGTCATTTACATTAAAAAAATATTATTTTTATATAATTACGTATTATATACTATAGTTATGAGGTTACATCGATAATTGGCTGCAGATTTTCTTTGAAATTTCAATATGTTGTAGATGATGTAATTGTCTACAACAAATGTTGCATTTATTTGACGTCATCATAGTGTAACGTCATCATAGTGTAAAATTTGATTATATGTCAAGATATGAATATCGCACTTATCTGTGTTTATGTTCTATCCAAACTTTATACAGTAGCGTCTGACGATATTAACGATTGTTTTTGTTTTGATTTTTCGTCTAATTTTATCTGGACTTCAATATTTTATAGCTGCCTAATTCCTTGAAATGTGACGACATCTAAACGCAAGTAGTTTTTTCATGACATACTCTCATATTCTCTCATACATTCATAATCAATGGTCTTTTTCCCATCATATTTAGCGAACATCAAAGATCATAACTATCAGGCCTAAATGTCAGTGGTTCGATGATCATTGTAGGAATACAAAAGCAAATGCCGAATTCTTGAACGTAGATGGCTTAAAACTCAAACATCTAAAAATCTGAAGGCATTCAAGAAGCAATGCACATTATATCATAAAAAACTTAAAGCTGCTAGAATATCTTATATGCAGGCTAAGATAGATGGCTGTGGATCCGACCAACGAAAACTATTTTTACTAATGAATAGTCTTCTTGGAAAAGGTAATGTTGGCTTACTTCCACGAGCTGCTTCAGATCACCAACTGGCAGACAATTTCAACATTTTTTTTCATGACAAAGTGGCCAACCTCAGAAAATCATTTAGTGAGCCACCAGCCTTACATACTGTGCCTCCACCTAAAGATGCATCTTGTTAATCTCGACTTAGTAATTTCACTAAAATGAGTGACGACCTTGTTTGCACAAAATAATCATGAACTTGTCATCCAAAACTTCAGCTTTAGACCCTTTACCAACCAATTTGATTAAGACATTGCTCCCAGCATTCATTCCAATAATGACATTCATTATTAATTTATCATTATTTTCTACAACTTTTCCAGATGAACTTAAGTTAGGTGTAGTTAAACCCATTTTAAAGACGCCCTCATTAGGTTCCACACTCGTGGCTAATTTCCGCTTCGTTTCTAATCTCGCTTTCTTGTCGAAACTTATTGAGAAATGTGTTGTTTTAGATCTGGCTACGTTTCTCGACAAAAATAAATTGTTTTATCCCCTTCAGTCAGCATACAGGAGGTATCATAGTACAGAAACTGCTATTCTTAAAGTACACAATGATATTATGTTGGCTCTTGACAAGGGTAATTGTGTGTTATCTGTTTTTTTGGATCTATCGGCTGCATTTGATACCATTGATCATTGTGTTCTTGTTAAGAGGCTTTCCTCAATCGGCATCCATAGAATGGCCCTATCGTGGTTCAAATCATACTTGTCTACTAGAAAGCAGCAGGTGATGATCGGAAATACATTTTCCATCTCGATTGACCTGAAATGCGGTGTACCTCAGGGTTTATTACTGGATCCAGTATTGTTTTTAGTGTACATCTCGCCCCTGAGTAGTATCATAAGACGGCATTGTGTGGATTACCATGCATATGCAGATGACACGCAGTTATACATCAGTTTTAAGGAAAGTTTAGTGAGGCGAAATCTGTTATTGAATCAGGTGTTAATGATGTACAAAAGTGGCTGGCCGAGAACATGTTCTGTTTTAATCCAACTAAAACTGAAGTATTGTTCATTCATTCTAAACACCAAAAGAATTTGCCAGTTTTCAGTGATATTATCATCAGTGATGCCTCTATAACCCCATCTTCAGAGGTCAGAAACATTGGCGTCTTTTTTTACTCCACACTGACAATGTCTCAGCATATTAATAAGATCAGTAAATCCGTCACTTACCATCTGCGAAATATTAGATCCATACGAAAATTCTTAAATAACAGCTCATTAACTAAACTAGTCCATGCTCTTATAACATCACGGTTGGATTATTGTAATGCTATCTTATATGGTCTCCCTGACAAAAAAATAAACAAGCTACAACTTTTATTGAACATGGCAGCTCGTCTGGTTTCTCATACCCATAGATTTGACACCTGTCCTACGTAAACTTCATTGGCTTCTATTAAACAACGCATCATTTTTAAACTTATGCTGATCACATACAAATCACTAAATTACCAATCACCATCTTACATCTCTGATATGTTACAACGTAGATCTACATCTTGTAAATGATATCTAAGATCGACAACTAATTCTTCAGTTTTGCTCACCCTTCCCAGTCGTCTTAAAACGTTTGGTGATAGAGCATTTGCGGTTGCGGCTCCTAAACTTTGGAACACATTGCCCGATTCCATTCGTCAGTCTTCTTCTGTGAACATTTTTAAGACTAGTTTGATTCTTTGTGATTTATTTTGATTTGTAATTAATTAATTTTTCCATTCTTCACAGCGCTTTGAGACATTCTCTTGTTTGTAGTAAGCGCTATATAAATACAATTACATTACATTTTTACATTACATTACATTACATAACCTTCAGATCAAGGTTAAAAACTACATTACCTAATTGCCCGTGCATGTTTAATGATGCGCGCATACTCATGCATTACATATTCAGACTACCTACAAATTTTGTCTTGTATAAACAAGAGAATGTTTAAGGCCATTTTAATGCAATTTCCATCATGGTACCCCACCCCTCAATTTTTATTAAAGAATCTGAAAGAGCATGAAATGTAGATATGATTTGATAAAGATAAAGAGATAAAGGTTGAAATTTATACAGCCTAATTCCTCGTGCATGTGTAATGATGCATGCGTTTCTGTTCATGACTGTCAAATTCAAGCTACCCACACTACTGTTTGAAAGAAAAATGTTTGAGGCCATTTTAAGGCAATTTCAGTCGTGGGTCCCCTTATTTTTTATTACAGAATCTGAAAGAGAATGAAATCTAGATATGATTTAATGTATCGTTGTGAATAAATGGACAATTTTACAATAAGATTGAACCAGTTGAATTTAACATATTGAAAACAAGTTTCATACCGGCCTTGAAGTTCCGAATATTAAAGTTTAACCTATAAAATCATAGTACTCTATTTCTCTTTGGGCATATTTTGGTTGTCATTGGTCAAATTCCATCAAGATTTCTGTATGTTATAGCTAGGACAATTGTCTTTCATATGTCCATCATTTATTTTTATTACGAAAAGAGCCTTGAAATGTGACGTAATCTATGCGCAATTATTTTTTTCATGGTATATTTCATCTTCAATTATAGCTTTCTAAGCGACTGTCGATCCTTCATCATATTTAGCAGACATAAACATCAGATAATCATTAAACATTATATGTGCGAATTACTCATGCATACACATACATCATACATCAGACATCAGTACACATGCATCAGATATCCAAACCAGCTAGAAATGTTTTGTTTAAACAAAGAGATTTTTAATTCCATTTCAACCCACTTTGGTCTGATATAACTCTCAATTTTTAATTTAAAATCTGAACGAGCATGAATTGTAGATATGATTTCATGTATTGTGAATTCAAAATGTATACACTATTTTTTTTATAAGATCATAAGAATTGCTATATAATTTTTGAATGTATCTCGCTTAGCTTTCCTCTATCGTCGGCCAAATTTTAGTACATATACTTTAGATCAATCTTGAATATAATTTATTGTAGTTAACCGTGCGTGTCTCGTGGTATGGCTCTTTCCTCAAAAGAGTGTGGATCAGCTAACTCGTCTAAGGACGAGTTCAAATATAGTTTTTCTTATTCTTCTTTATTTCCTTCCATATTTGTACACAGGATATCTCATGATTGCAATGGGCTATTCACATGAAATTTTCAAGGCTCATAGCCCTTGGCAAGGAATAGCCTCAATAAGCTTTTCAACATAATGTGTCATGCATAACGTCATCTATGCACAAAAATGCATTTTTTGTGACATGTTTTATGATCAACCATAGCCTCCTAATGTTATATACCCTCATTGTTTGCGCACGCGTAATGATGTGTGTGTACACGTGTATTATTATGCATTAGTAGTGTCATTTACATGTGATCGGTGACCATTTTAATTAAACCTTTTTTTCTCGATGGATTTAAAAAGATGGGTCAATTTAAACAAAATATGGCTCTTATGTACCTCTTAGATATGATGGGAAAGTCCTGTTTGAGGGTGTTTTTCAAAATGGTTATTACCAATATTCATGCTCCTATCAGCTGTACTGAAAACGTTTATTAAAAAATGACCAGAATTGTTATTTGACAAACTTTTTCATTACAACTACTAGGAACATGGATATTGGGAACAATTTGAGGACAAAATCAAGTCTCTACAATTAGTGGTTGGCGAGGTAAAAAAGGAAAAACGTCCTCAAACAGGACTTTTTCTTCATATCAAAGGCCAGGCACAGACTGCGTTGTGACGGTTGCATTACTAAGCCATTGCTTCCCGTGTATGTGGTTGCCAGATGCGATAACAGTCTTCTACTCATCGGCCGACGATTTTTTAGTGATTCAACAGAGAAATTACTAAAAAACCGTCGGCCGACGAGTTAAGGACTCTCATCACTTCTGGCAACCAAACACAGAGGGAGTAACAGTTTACTGTAGTCGTGTGACCGTCGCACGATGCAGCGAGTGTCCGGCTTAAGAGGTACATAGGAGCAATATTTTGTCTAAATTGACCCATCGTGTATCCATTGAATTAAAATGGTCATTGATCACACATAAATGACCCTACTAATATTCACACCACCTACAAATATTGTTTTGTTTAAACAATGAAATGTTTAAGCCTAAAAAAATCGTGGGCAACTATATTAAAAAAATTCACCGCAGGCGACCTGAGTCAACTTGACGTGTTACCTCTTGATTTTTCTAACGTGTCAAGGGTTAATTATTTGTTTGTAATGTGGAAGAATCTGTCAACATTCTTTTTGGAAAAATTTCAAAATTATAATTTATAAATCAATTTAGTTTACAAAATGTTATGAAATTACTGCATGGGATAATTACAGTGCTGAATGTAAGCTCGAGCTTTTATTTGGAAAATGATTTGTTGCGACAATTTTAGCTAGCCCAATGGAACGACAAACATGCCGTAACACGACAGCGGTGAGCAGGTCATCAGGGCTTCCGCTTGGCCCAGTTCTACAGTTGTGTATTCTAGGATATTATTAGAGGATTTAGCCTATGTGTATCGCTGGTTTTGTAAATTAGTGTCTTGTATTTATATACAGTATCAGTCTATTATATTTGTACGTTTTATTTTTAAAGATTTGGACAAATATTTTTAATAATTGTATTTACCAATGCTATTTTTTTCACCTACCATTTTGCTAAGCCTAGTCTATCTTGTTTTTGTTAATTTATTTTATTTTTTAATTTATTAATTCCCAGAAAAATCCTAAAATTATATACTATATATTAATCAAAAGCGCTCAAAATGCTTGCGAAGTTACGGCTATCAGAAAACTTGAAAATGTGCAGGAATTTAAAAATTAATTTGGATGCCCAGTGATGGTTTTCCCTTGAGAATTTTGATATTTTAAGGGTTAATATCTCATGATGAATTTAGGGGAAACATTTGAATGAAGTTTAAAACATATAACTGAAATTGTTTATAATTTTCCTAAAATCTTATCAGAACACAGTATCAGTGTTCTCCCCAGAATATTGCTCAAGGATCATGGCACACCAACCCAACAGGCC
>JAOTQE010071146.1:6271-16965 GCA_025631205.1 Nesometra sesokonis
ATGGAGTTAAAATGGAGTTAAAATGGAGTTAAAATGGAGTTAAAATGGAGTTAAAATGGAGTTAAAATGGAGTTAAAATGGAGTTAAATACTAAAACCGTATTTCACTTGTTGTAAGCTATAAAATGGGCCAATTATTAAAATCGGACAACTATAACCAAAGTTTTGAATTAAATAGACCAAAGTTTCTTATGTGTTTTGTTATATTTCCTGTTAATTAATTGCTTATCTACTTGACGACAATTTGGTGATTTTGCCATGCCTGCTTCAAATTAATAAAATAAAGTTCATATATGAAGGTTGTATAAAACTAATTAGGGCTTTATCGTAAGATGAGGTACGGTAGTGAAGAGTTGACTTTGTTTATTGTTTTAGTATGGAGTGCATGCTTCTAAGAATGTTACTGGTCTATTTTAATAGTTTTTTAAAATTCTTTACAGCTTGCAGGAAAGCATGTAAACATAACGAAGGTACGTATCTCAGTGTACGCATTCTAAATTATTTTACTTTATATTGGGTAACTTTCGAAAGAAAATAATCAAGAACTGATAGATTAACTTACACGACACAATATTTTTTCCAGTTTAATAAATTGTATATTAATAAAACAGCGAGCATTACAATGCGTTTCATTCAGTCTGGGCAAGGATTGACAGTGCCCAGTGTACGTGTATTATTAATCAATAAGCAAAACTATTTTGTTTCATATACAGTATACCCATACCAATTGACCGCAAGTGCTAACTGGTGTTAATATTTATTTTACAGTACCACCAGAATGGTGTGAACCTTGCCCAGTATCAAATCACGAGGAAAATAATAAAGTAAGTTCACTATTAAACCATAAGCCTATTTGCGCGAGTAAGACCCTTCTCGGAAATACGCTCCTGTAAATGTGATATTTTATATAGTTGCCGCTTGAATAAGTTCCATTCCCAATTTCCATTAGCGCCGTTTTAAATTTATACTAATTTTCTGATGTACTCTGTTTAAAGGCCTTGAAATAAGAGGACCTTATTCTCGTGAAATATACTTCTTTATAGGCCTACAAGTTGACATCAAAACTTTTAAACAGGGTGGTTCGTTGATTGAATGTGCAAGTTTGGCGAAATACCTTACTGTGCAAATTCGTTAATATGAGGTATGAAACACGGAAAAATCACCAAGTTGTAGGAAAATTTAAAATTTAGTTATTGTTAAAACCATATTACACTTTTCGCAAGCTTTAAAATGAGAGATTTTCCATTATTAGCCTCATATGTGTTGTGCAATGTGTTGTTCGTTTCACAATGTTATCATTTTGGCAATTCGTTGGAAAGTTCTATTGAACCAAAAAAAAAAAAAAATAGATGACTAAGTAGTTGAACAACTTTTATTCAAAAACTGTTTAACTAAAATACAATTCACTGTATAGTTTTAAGTTTACTTTTTTAATATAAAAAAGGACAAGGTTGCAAATTAAAGGACTTACAAATTTGAAGACTGGACGTTTCGCCTGCTAACGCAATGCATAATCATAAATGTTTAAAGATGTTTTGTTTTATATCATTATATGTGTAATGCATAATACACAAAACCAACTGCGTAAACAAAGGTGAACGTCTTTGTGGCTAAAGTGAATGAATTTACATACTAGTTAAAACATGTTTCAATGTTGACCTTTGGATTAAAGTTGGCGTAGTTACGCATGCGCAAAATAATCCAGTATAACGACCCATGTGCTTAGATACAGAGAATGGGTTAGCTAAACTAAAACATTTTGTAATTCTGCTCGTCACTTCAATTTGAGATGAGGATTTTTTTATTGATTAATAGAGGCTGGTTAATATTTTTACTCAGTAAATAAAAACTAATTGGCCTTAATGGTCATTGAAGCCATACTTCTTTATTCTGGCTCTTTCATGACTAGCGTTAATAAAGCCACGCCATTGACTTAACGCTACTTGTTGAGCTACACGGCCGTTGCGTGGCAAAACTACCTTGTAAATTCCACTTCTTGAGTAAATACAGGGTAAAGATGTATTGTCACTTGAAAAAATAACAAAAAAATGGATTTTAAAATTAACTTGCTTATTTTTAGGAAATACATAAGTTATGGCCATGAAACTAAAAATTAGGGTATTTAAATAATATTTACCCATACCTTTGCATTGTTACATGCTAAAAAATAGCCGAAACATCAAAAAGGCTGGAAGCCTCTTAAATTTTGGTCATTCTTCACTGTTGATGTTACTCTGATATGAGTAAGTTAATTTAAAAATTAATGTTGATTATTTTTTGATCATTTTCAAGAACGTTTGTCTATTGCTAATGCATTTTCGTACGTGCCTCAAATTTCGAATGACAAAACGTGTATATGAAAAGGACTTCGACTAAAAAAAACAATTAAAAATACTCAGACACTAAAAAGTTTTCAGCGATTTTACCAGTTACGCTGTTTTGCGTCGGAAACATGTTAACATGGTTTTCTGACTGTCGCGTGGCAAACCAACGTAACTCTAATTATCCCGTGGGAAAAACAACGTATCTGAGTATATGTGTGGTATTTTGACTATTATATTTTGTAATACAATCATACCATAAACAATGTTTACCATACAACGAAACGACTTCGGGAATCAACATTTTCACTGACTGCTCAGCGAGACAAGTTATTTTCTCAATGCAAAAATCTCAAGATCAAAAAAAAATAAAGTTACGTGGTTTTGCGTCGTGACGGCCGCACAGAATTGCGCTACCCTTAAGCAATGAGTAAACTATCAGCTATATGCTAATCCACAGATTAAACACCACAAACATAGAGCTGTGAGTGCACACTTTGTCGGTACCACAAAAACAGTTGCATCAGTCGGTAAGTAAATGCATTATTTTGATGTTATATTTTATATTGAACCCAAAAACGATAAGAATGTAAAGTTCAATATAATTTAGTAACGTATCTCTAACAGATTGTAAACGGACCAGACATTGGTTCTTGGAAGTGATGTTATTTTTCCTGCATAGCGCCACCAGGCGTAATGACATAAATGCTCCTTCAGGCACTCCATAATCCGTTTTCACCATTTTTTTTTCTTTTTTTATATATGTCACGAAAGAACGCCAATAAAATAAACCTATATAACTTGTGTTTTTTTACTCATTTCTGGTCGAATCAATCTGTTTAATGTATCTCCAGGTACGCCGATTTAAAATGTTCTATTCCTATTATATACAACGTAGTGCAATGTTTTTAATTAGGCTATGGTAACTATTTTGAACATCTTTTAAAAGTTGTTTACTTCATCCCTTAAACGTTTTAAAATATTTTATTTTACTTCAACTATTTTTTGAGCTACAATAATTATTTTTAATATTATTCAAATGTTTTAATTGCCTTTATCTCTTTTCCCGATCATACTGTCAATTTTACAAACTTTACATTTGTTTTAGGGCGTTGGAGTTCTGTATATAATTATTTTTTCAATCTGTATAATGTTTGATTATGTCTTTTAATGATTTTTTTCATAGGCCTATAAACAAATGAATGAAAAAATAACTTTACACTTCTTAACGTTTTGTTGTTGGTTCGATATAAAAAAACATGGGTCTACACTTAATTTTATTGTTTCTATATAGAACCAGATAAAATCATGAATTTTAAAATCAGAATAACATTTTGTTGACGTATTTTCGTTTATGTAACGCTTCTTGTTATTGTACGGTTTATTGCGTTTTGTGTGTGTATAAAGTCTGTTTTCCTGTCAGTCGTTATTCCAAAGACTTTGATTTGAGTCGCCGTTTTGAATCGTTACTAAAAAATACTGATAAAATTAAATCAGTCTGTATCCTTTTGTGCACAGCGTAATAATGAATATTAAAATATCCACTATTAAATATCGCTGTACATGCCTCGCGACGAATTAAAATCACCACCAATCAAAGAATCTTATGACAACAAATGTTAGCCTATATATTTGTTAATTGTATATATTATGTTTTAAATCAACTTACAACTCCCAAAAATATTTGTTAAAAACGAAACAAATTTGGTAGGCCTTTTTATTTTTAAGCCTAAAACCCGTAAATTATTGCTAGGTCAATATTGTCTATCACCTACATTAACGTTGAACTAATTTCAACATTAAAGATCCAAATCGTTTAACTTTTTTGACGTCACGAATAACGTTGAAAGTACCCATTACCTGACAATCCGTTTGTAAAACGTTGTTTTCTTGCATTGACGATTCAAATCGTCGTTTTGGAAAAATTTAAGATCGACAGAAAAACAGGCTCAACTCGTTGTTGCACCTTTTCATCACAGAACGTTGCGACCAGGACCTAGAAATTGAGTTATTAAGGCGAAGTCATGACATTAGAAATTTTCAGTTCATCGCTAGGACTTGGCAAACACCTCTCTAAACAACGTCACTGAATTCCCCACATGCGCAGTATCCTTATTATTTTAAGGAGGTTCTATTAAACCAAAACACTACGGTTCTACGGTACATGGTTATTAAAATTTCGACCATGCTACACCAGGGCATCGAAGCCAAGACACAACAATGTATCACCATTGTATCACTTACCAAAAAAAAAAAAAAAAAAAAAAAAACTGTCACCCACTAACTTGAGCTACGTTCACGCCAACCTTGCTTTATTTGCATACGGTAATTACTAGCTCCTGGTCGTCGCATGTGGAAAACTCCCTATCTTGCTTAATCATGCCTAGCCTAAAGTTGAGTTTATGATTGTATTTCTAATCTCATTTACACTACTTCGTTTCAATTAAATCAATGGATAGTATTAGGTCTACTCTAAATAAAAATAATTGAAATTCATTTTGTCTAGCCTTTTTATAGATACAGAGTACACACTGTATGATTGAGAATTTATTAAAAAGAAAAACTGTACTTCGTTGTAAGGATGAAGAAATTAACAAATTAAAAGAGAAGAAATACTTTCAAAACAAACTCAAATTTATTTTCATAATTTGTAAGTTTTCCAATCGTTGTAAAATGTTTTCCAATGTATAAATAAATATCTAAATTATGTACAGTAGTATAACGCTATCTTACTAAAACCGCCAGGTTACAAATTTTCATTAATTGTTTAAAAGAAAACCTATTTAAAGAAACAATCTATTTTTTTTTCTTTTTTTTTGTTTGTATGTCAGACGAGAAGAATCCACAAATGGCTACTGTTGGTGAGATGATCATTATTATTATTTTAAGTTAAGTAGGATAGGAAACTTTCGATTGCGACGACCGGGACACTTACTGTATGTGAAATGCAAATAAGGCAAAGTCATTTGAGTGACGCGTTATGCGCATGTGGATAATTTTGGCAGCAATATCACGAATAGGCCCACACTGTTATGGGCGCGTCCAGAAATGCGCGTAATAAGACGGGAAACTTATGGTCAAAGTTTATGGCTTTACACCATAGATGTATTATTAAAGGCTAAATAGTGAACTTACACCGAATACATAGCCCCAAAGTGCAATTCCATTTAAGCGTCTCCGGAATCAACCAATCAAATCGTGTTACGGTCTAACACTGTTGCTACGTCAAAATTGCGCCCCCAATCTTCATAAAAGTTTAAAATTTATCAATAAATGGAAGTAAATTTACTAAAAAAAATAAAGACATTAACAACATAAAATATTTGTGACATATGTAAATAATCTGTATGACAAAAAATGCTAAAAATATAGTAATTATAAAACAGTTATTACCATTTAAATTACATATTTGTGAAAAGGCGGACGAACTCAAAATAGTAGGCGCCTACATGGAACTGCAATTCTACATTGTTAAGTTTACTATCTGGCCGTAAATAATACATTTATGCTCTACATGCGCTTCTATAAACCCGTGTGTATCAATGTGTCTCTTCGTGGTCTTGCGATTTGGTCGTCGCGCTGTTTTCGCGATTAGACTCAAATTGGTTGTCATATCAAATTCCTAGGTCGTGGCAAATCGAACGGAATCACACTAACGTATAACCCACAATTAGTATAATCACATTATTCGTGAAAACACCTATACATTTACTAACCCATGCTGCTTAGGACTATAAAACAAAAATATTTTGTTCCCGACAGATTAGGAAATTTCAAACATTTTTATTTTTATACTTTTTCTTTTATTAATGCTTAAATCCATATTCTGAACATGATTATTTAGACCGAGTTATAAATTAAAGTAAACATTTAAACAGACGTAACATAAACGATTAACTGGCAACTCACGAGTGATAGATCGACCCAGATTATTTTAATGTGTTTTGGCGTAGGACTTCTCTATAAACATCATGTGACTAGTTCTGTCATAGACCTAGTACTTTTTGACAAATCTGTCTTTGTTTCTTCGCCAAACATTCCTTTAAACAATGCTTCATAAGTTTTACAGATATGTTACTTTCTCTTTTATATTCATAATGTAGTGCTAATTTCAATAGCCTGTTATTTATTTTCTTAACGTATGTTTGACTCGTTTTTAAGTATGATCGAGGATTTCTAAGCGCTGCTAATTTCGAATTGTTCTTGTAATTGCTTTTCTTAATCTTATTTCGGGGATGTTTTAAGGCATACAATTAAAAACAAAAAAACCTCAGGAATTCAAACATAACGAACTCGAAAATGTGTTTGGGCATTCTTTAAAAATTCAAAAAGTATATGTGCAAGTGTATCTTTAGTTTCAGAAATACATTTTTGTATTACTTATAATATTTGGGATTGTCACATTCTACGAGTCAATATAATAAACATTATATTTACCGTTATTAACAAAAAGAAAACTTCCATGACTCGATCGCGTGTACATAGAGGTGCACCTAGAGACGCAAAGTGTGAACGCTCCAAACGCAAACTTAACGCTCTTTGTTAATCACTTTATGCGCGCGTTGCGCGTCTTTTTACGCACCTTTCTGTGCACGTGTATAACAGTTTGGGGCTTTCCGGGGTGTAATAATTTTAGCTTCATATTTTGTTAACCCCATATAGTATAACATTACAGAAAAATTGTTCCGTATTGCGTTTGCTAGATTCAGAGGAACGTATTCGTTTAGCATTTAAAAATAAACTAGTAGGCCTATATAAAATAAATTGCAAAACGAGTAGACATTATTAGTATTACCATGGTAGTATGGAGTCAACAGTAGAATATTTTCAGGGTTTACCAAAATCAATGTTTTTTTTCCTTCTCATTTTTCATTTTTACATAAGATTGGACGAATTCAAAACAAGCTACAGAAGAAAATAATTTCATTGAGGTTGTCGTTGGTGGTGAGATAATTTCTAGTATACATCGATATTTTACTCTGTAATATCAATCAACTCTCTAGGACAGTTTTAGACTGCTTGGTTGACGAAGTTTCTAAAACACTAAATTTAATCCATTCTTGCTAAACTTATATACGTATATTACTGATTGTACTATGCGCTGACCAGGTTCTAGAATACATCGCCCACTCATCTTGTGTTTTGACTGGAGGGTCGAAATACAAGTTAGTAGTGAACGTCTTTCGGATGAGACGTTAAATCGTTGGTTTTGTGTACAACACACGATTCATATGCACATTAAAGAACGCAGCATTATTCTTCGGAAAAGAATGGAATTTTGTCTCAGTGTACTGCAAAACCAAAACCACCACCAGAAGGACCACAATGGAAACAAATCATAAATGGGTTATCTATCACACCGAAACGAAATGTTCTATCACTACACTGGCACAAATTTACTTGTATTTTACTAATGTGCGTATTGGCATATTTATTGTCTGATTGGTTTATTAACTGATTGCCTTATTGACTGGGGTAACTGTTGATTGGACTAATTAATGCACTTTGCTTCTAGACGGATAGGCCTACATATTTTTCGTTATTGTTTGACAACGGTGTCGATTATAATTCTACTCAGTGTTTGTCTAAAATATCCTCAGTAGATGAGAAATTGTTCTCTACTAACTCACCACTTCTTATTTATTTTGTCTATTAAATTTAGATCGAATGAACCCAAAACTAGTTAACATAAGCGGTGAGATAATAGTTCATTTGTTTATTCATTCGTTACAATATCTCATCCATCTTCTTAAACTTCAACGCTCTCCATTAACTCAATATAGTGACGTTCAAGCTTGGAGTTGGTACGTTACAATCTAGATATCCCGGATTCGAACTCGGTCGCTCACCAGGTCCTTTCCCGATCTTACAACATTACTTCCTAATGTCCAACGGATTGTTACTCTTCCCACAACTTGTATTTATGTCACTCAATATGCTATATCACGATCATTCTACATTAGGCCGGGCAATTACGTCGTGCGACGGTTGCACGACTAAACCGTCGCTCCCTGTGTGTATGGTTTCCAGACGCGATGACAGTCGTCTACTCGTCAGCCGACATTTTTTTTGGTTATTTTCATGATTCAACAGGGAAATCCTTAAAAAATAACGTCGGACGACGAGTAAAAGGTTGTCATGGCGTCTGGAAACCAGCTTTAAAGCTATCTAATTGTTATTTATATCAATTATTTAATTAGGTCTGTGCTTTAAAAATATTATTAATATGGTGAAGACACTGCACTACACTAAAATAATAACAACGGGAACATTATCATCATCATCTTCATTAACAACAACATCATTATCATCATCCTTGTCGTCGTTGTCATCATCACCAACGACAACAAACTTTACTTTTTTTAACTTTATCGTGACGTCATTCAATCAATCGTAAAAATAATGTTGTATGTACTATAATTCATTACGCATAGAACTGTGCAATACTATTTCAAATAATAAACCACAGTACACTACATAACAACAGTATTAGTGGGGTTGCACTTACGATGCGCTTTGGTATTCATGCGAAACTCTTTATTAACATGATATAAATGTATGATATAAATATAAAATATATATACATCTTTAGAAGTAGTCTGTATATTCTTTTAGCTAACATTCAATTTAGGCCATATTATTTTTATTTCCTAAAAAGTTTCATTAACATAATTTTCCAGGTGGATTGATTCCACATTGGCGGTATGCAGATTGGATGGATGATTCGCTGACAAGATTGTTTACCATCAACCCATCGGGAAACATTACCGTGCATAAGGGTGGCATATACTTCATTTATTCACAGGTAAAAAACGCTAAAATAATAATGCTGCGAGGTTCTACAGTATGCAAACCTAGACACGTCAGCGATGCATCTTATTAGAATAATTATATTTGTTTACTTTAAAACGTGCCAGCAGAGTGCTTAATATTAATAAAGTTAGGCTTTATTTGTGTTTTAGGCTAGACTGAATTTAGGGTTTAATTTGGCACACACTGTTCGCGTGAATTTAAATATTAACTGAAACGTTCATGTCTCCTTCGTAGAGGTAGGCCTAGTATAGCGGAGTTGACCTCTAGGTCAGTGCGACCTGTCTACTCTGTAGGGTAGTAGAAACTGAATTTCACAAAAAGAATAAAATCACAAAAAAACATTATGACTAATTTAATATTTTACTTTGAAAAATCGTTACCGTTATCAAACAGGTTTTCATACCAATAAGCCAGGAATAGATGACGGGAACCGACAAGAGCCGAACACCCAATCGGAACACTTCGATCTACCCGACCTGGTATCCAAATATCATCTCAACATTTGAAATTTTATCCAATGTTTCTGGTATATCTCGATTAATGTTGCTAACCTCGCAGTAATAATTATGGCACTGATGACTATAACAGTGGCGTACGGCGGTGACGAAGACTGGTAATAATGATGATTATTATTCAATTATGTTGTTATGAGTTCAATATTACCCGATGACGTCACTTCACCAAATAGAATTGTTTTTATGCTGTAATCACGCGAACGCACAAGAGCTAGCCAAGTCCTAACCTCACCTGTTGAAATTCGGCGTTTTGCATAGTTGACTACCTATTGCTGATTATACAGACTTATTAGGTAAAATAGAAATCTACAAGAGTTTATGTTAACGTTTTTCACGAAGATATACGAGAGAAGACATGGTTTTTAATTTTAGAGACGTAGGCTAGCTAGGTATAGCCTAGGTTAGGCATTGGTCGCCGGCGGCAGGCATCTAAGCCCTGACACATCGGTACTTACAAGTAGCTTTATTAAATAGTGGTTTAGGGTTAACGTGCGACTTTTAAGTGGATGAAATAAGAAATTGCTCTATGTGTCAGTCAGTCAAAACCTTCAGCAACTTTTGCCACTAGTTGTTTTTGAAACTATGGCATCTTTGCAATAGATCACCTACCCTTAAAAGCAATATGTTATCCTTATTAGAGACTGATAAATAGAGAGATCTTGGAATATCACGATGCGGCATTACGAGCCAATGGAGCATGACAGACATTCTGCGCACACTCCAATCTGCGAACATGCTCACAATGTATGTTACGCGTATGCGTCGTTATACAGTATTCTAAAGCCCCTTTTCTGCTGACGCAACTGAAGAGAGTTTTTACTCGACTCCGTGGGACGGATTCAAGTAGCCACAAATTGTGTTCTTGTTACTCCGTGGAGCAGTCAAATAGCCACTAACTTTGTTCTTGTAGTGAACAAACCTTAAAATCGCTGCTCCTCCGTATCATTCGATGAATCTGGCTGAAATTTGTATAGTGGAGTGTGTTAGGGCTAAATATAGGCTGTTTGGTTCAAATTCTTCCAAAAGCACCAAATTTTGTATATAGG
>JAOTQE010071157.1:0-16963 GCA_025631205.1 Nesometra sesokonis
CTTTGATATAAGCAAGTTAATTTCAAAACTAATGTTGATTATTTTTTGATCATTTTCAAGTGACAATATATCTTTAAATTGGAGAATACTCTAACTTGCAATATTTTGAATCTTTCCGTAGGTATCAAGGGCCTCTCGGAAGAAACCACAACCGGTGTACATAACTTATACAAAAAAATGAAGGAAGGTACTCTCAAATTACCAGCCATGAATGTAAATGACTCGGTCACCAAGGTTTGTAATAAGATGAATTTCAATTAAGTTATTTTTCTTTTTTTATATCCAATACAAAACAAAGTCCTTTTTTTAATTAAGAGAGGCTAACACTTACATACATTTTGAATTGGGATTTGGCTTTGCATTTGCTACAACCAGTCCTAGTATCAATGGGATATAAGCATTAATGGAATATACAAATTCATGCTCTAAAAAATGAATCATTTAATTAAAGTATTTATTATGCAATAATGCAGAATAATTGTTTACTATTGACAAATTGACATTGAAAAAGAAAAGTATTTAATAGATATTGCAAACAATCTGTAAATGATTTAGTTGAAGAAATATTGTCATTCAAAAATGACCAAAAGTTATAAGAATTTTGAAATTAACTTGCTCATATTAGATTAACACCAAAGTTAATAACTTGAGAATTGAAATTACTATTAGTATTGCCTGTATTGCAGTGGCGTTGTAGCTTGGTGGTTAGCATGCTTGCCTTCCAATCCTGAGGTCCTGGGTTCAATGGTTGGTTCCCACAACATAACGCCACTCCCTAAGCCTCATAATGAAACTTGGTTTAGAAAGCATGGTGTAGTTCTCATCCTGTAATTAAGTGGCGAGTAAACTTTCTGTTGGATGTGACACAAAATAAAAAAAAAAAATGTGCCTAAATAGAAATATAGACCTAATTTGTATTTTTAACAAAAATTGCAATTTTTCCACCAGAGTAAATTTGACAACTTGTATGGTTGCCGTGAATCGCTCTGTGACGGCATCAAGCGTGCCACTGACATCATGTTGGCCGGCAAGGTGTGTTGTGTCGCTGGATACGGTGACGTCGGCAAGGGTAGCGCACAGTCTCTGAGAGGATTTGGTGCCCGAGTGCTCATCACTGAAATTGATCCTATCCTTGCGTTGCAGGCTGCAATGGAAGGTAATATAGAAACCAGTATTGATTTTAGTTACCTTACTGACCTTGGTATAGGCCCACTATATTAGACGGAAAATGCCAGTCAGTGTGGGATGTGGAGATATACCCTGGTATAATCCTACTACATTGAACATGGAATCTCAGTCAGTGTGTGATGTGGACATATACCCTGGTATAAGCCCACTACATTGAACATTGAATGAAAGTCAGTGTGTGATGTGGACATATACCCTGGTATAAGCCCACTGTATTAGATAGGGAATTCCAGTCAGTGTGTGATGTAGGGATACCTTGGTATAATACCACTAAATTGAACTTGGGATCCCAGTGTATGATGTGGAGATATACCTTGGTATAAGCCTACTTCAATGAACATGGAATCCCATTTGGTGTGTGATTTGGAGATCCACCCAGGTATACGCTTGATACATTATACATGGAATCCCCCAGTGTGTGATAATATACCCTGGTATAAGTCCACTACATTCAACATGGAATTCCAGCAGGCCTTTATAGGGGCAAGGCCATTGGCCTGATTTTGTAAGGCTACAACTAGCATAAACAGGGCACTAGAGGTCATTTTGTGGAAATTGTATCCCCATGCATTGCTGTAAATATGGGGTACTATGGTCAATTTTTTAAGGCACTGAGGTCAGTTGTAAGGGCACCGAAGGCAAATGACCTTGCTACCTTGGTTAAATTTGAGCCCTGATTCCAGTTGATTTTTTGGTTGCCTTCATAAAAAGGTTTTAAAAATTTTGAACTCATTTTATATATAAAATTTCAAATGTTGGGTGGCTTATGCCCAAGACACTATGGTAAGGATTGAACAATTATTTGACAGTATTCTGTGCTTGTGACATTATAATTAATGAGGCCATGGACTTTTATAGTTTCCCATTGGAAAACTATAAACTATATATATTTTATATCTTTGCTTTCATAATTTATGGGTTAACAATTTGTGGAGAGATGATGGTAGTGTTGGTAAAAGGACATGATAAAGTTTACTGACCTTTTAAAAGTAAAGTAGAATTTAAAAGCAAGTATTACAGTACGATGGATGAAAACAAAATTTCTCAAAAACATAGTTTAGACCTATTTGTGGTATGGCCAAACTAAAGGAGGCATAAGTTGCAAAGGTAGTAATAGGCAAAAATTAAAAAAAATAAATTTTTATTTTCAAAACATACAGTTCAATTTCGTACTACTACATATAATGTTAAAAAAATCATATGAAATGACCCTTCTTAGTCCGTGTATACTGATAAGCAATTTACAAATTCAGTTTTCTCAATCCCGAGGTCCCTGGTTTGATCCTGTCGCCCACTAGGTTCTTATTCACTAACAACAGCACCAATCCCTAAGCCTCATAATGAGACTTGATTTAGGAAGCATGACATAACCTCTTTCAGACAGAACTGTGAATTGGGAATATTGCGGTAATTCTTGAATGTCGGCTTTTGTGTGAAAGGGTACTTTGCTTTCAATGCCGGCATTCGTTAGACCACCTCAGACCCTAGATATATTACAGTTATCTTGCCGTCACTGCCTTGGGCCGAATGTGTATGAAAGGTTCCACAGTGTAATGCTTGCTTGCGCAGTGAAGCATAACTAAACAAGGGTCACAGTTGGAAACCTGTTTTATTAAAACTGCCAATTTGACATCATTCGTTCAGACCCTTTCACACAGGATACAATTGTTACCGGAATTTGACCTGTGTGAAAGGGTTTAGACCGGAAATATGCTGGCATGGTTATGGTAACATGGCGGTATGTTCTGTGTGAAAGGGCTATAGATTTTATCCTGCAAGTGGAGAGAACTTGCTGTTGGATGGAGCACAAAAAAACGAAAAATGTAACATTCTGTTAATAATTCAAGCGAAAAACTGGCAACCACGATGTAAGCGTCATATTTTATGACATCAAATCTTATTCTTTGCAGGCTATGAGGTAACAACAATGGAAGATGCTGCTTCTAGGGCCATGGTGTTTGTTACTGCCACAGGATGCAAAGACATCATCAAAAAAGAACATTTTGAGGCAATGAAAGATGATGCCATTGTCTGCAACATTGGACACTTTGACATCGAGGTTGACCTAGATTGGCTTGAGAAGAATTGTACAGAGAAAGTGAACATTAAGCCACAGGTAGAGTAGAACCTCTGTTTTAAGTACCCGATTTAACAGACCCTGGATTTTACATACGCCTCTTAAAAACAATGTCATCAACGTTTGCATTTTTAAGTTTGATTCATCATGCAATGAACATTGTATGTTTAATCCACCATATATTTTTTGCTGTTTTAGCATGCAACTCATCATGGCATACTTTTATATTGTTTAGTTATGCTGTAGAGTGAAAGGATGAGTTAATTTGACCTGACCTGGATTTTACAGACCCTATGTTTTACATACCCCTTTTGATCCCATACCGTATGTAAAATAGAGGTTGAACTGTAATTATTTTCATCTTTACCCTTGCCCCATGGGAAGGGGATAAAAATGAACACCGTAATATTCGAGGTCTCGCCACAAAATTAGTTTTGTAGTAGGAAAATCCAGAATTGAGTTATTGGTATCTTTACTAGAGCATGATATAAGCCATAATCTAAACTTTATTTAAATGACATTCATTGCATAATTAGATCCAAAGATATGAATGTTTGAATTTCCATGTATAGAAACAGTTTGAAAATATCGCCCATAAAGTAATAATAAAATAAACAAAAGACTATAAACCATAGAAAATCTGCATACATGACACTTTCCTACATGAAACTTGCCTAAAAATCATACAAGGAAATGCAAGTACTATAGTAAAATAATTGTTTAAAACTAAATTTATCAAAATTTAACTTCAGACTTTTTGTGATTTTCTCAATTTGAGTCTAGTCAACAATGTGAATATTTGCTTAACAAATTCTTAGTATTATTCTCAAAACTTGGGTAGGGCAAAGTATGATGTACACAAATATACATTGATTATAAAAATTTTCAGATACAAATGTAATTATTATTGATCCATAGTCTAACATAATTATATAATTTACTTACAAACAAGAACAAAACAAATGTGAGGTCTCGCCACAAAATGAGTCGCATCATAGGTGAGATCAAATTGAGATAATCAACAAAGTAGGTCTAAAGTCAAATTTTTGAGAAATTTAATTTTAATCCATTATGAGTGCTATGGTACTTAAATTTCATCACAATATACTTTTTAGGTCAGTTTATATGCAGGAAAGTGTCCTCCATGCAGATTTTCTTAGATTTATAGTCTTAGATTTATTTTTCGATTTTATCAAAATCATGTTTCCACACATGAAAACTTCAAATGCTCATATCTCAAGACCTACTTATCCACTAAATGTCATTATCATTTTTTGTCAAGCACTGAGGCCAACTTGGAGAGCACCGGAGTGCATTGGTTAAATTGGAGCCCTCACAGCAGTTATTGGATAAGTAGAGTTATCAAAAGATATGAACATTTCAAATTTCCATGTATGTTAATTTTTATGTATGTAAACAAGGTTTTGAGAAAATTGCCCTAAAGTAATTAAAAAGTAAACAATGAATCTCAGAAAATCTACATGAAGAACACTTTACTAAATGAAATCAGATCTAAAAAAAAGTTTGTGAAATACGGTAATGTATCATGCTCATAAGTGTAGAATACAGCCTTTATTATGCTCTATTAGAAGGTACCAATAACTAAAATTTGGATTTTCCTACCATGATACTCATTTTATGGTGAGGCCTCACAATTAGACACCAATAACTCTATTTTGGATTTTCCTACCATGAGACTCATTTTGTGGTGAGACCTCACAAATAATATACAGTTAGTCTATAGCGTCTGTGACTTAAATTAAATAAAATGCGACAAAGAAACTTCAGACTTAATTTTCTTTATTTGCTCTTTTATTTAGGTTGATCGATACCAATTGGCAAGTGGACGTCACGTCATCGTCTTGGCCTCAGGACGACTGGTCAACCTCGGTTGTGCCACTGGTCATCCAAGCTTCGTCATGTCCAATTCATTTACCAACCAAGTACTTGCTCAAATTGAGATGTGGACAAAATCAGAGAACTACAAAATCGGCGTGTATGTACTACCAAAGCATGTAAGTATAGTAAACTATCATTAAAATTGTTTATTGTAATAACTACTAGAGGGTAACAGCATTGCACCACCCAGGCGGGGAAGCCGCGCCAGAATTTTCTTGACAGCACGGAAACGCCCTTGACAGTGAGGCTATAAGGGCAAGACCAGTTTTTGGCTGATTTTAAAGGAACTAGCATAAACCAGGCACTAGAAGCCATATTGTAGAAAATCTATCTTCATATATTACTAAATGTAAGGGGAACCAAGGCTAAAGTGGCCTTAAAGGGCAGGTTCGCCCAAAAAATTACTATTCATTATGTTTTAGTAATCATAAAGTATATTCAGCTCTATTTGGGAATTTTTAGTATTTTTACAGGTATCATGAGTCTCATGAATTAAAAGATTAAATAAAATGAATGCTAGATTTTATCCCTATTCTTTTACACACAAAATAGCGAAGTGGGTAATTTTTATTATCAAATAAAAATGGCTACTTTACACTATATTAAAACACACAGGAATAGTATTTTTCTATATTTTTAGAATGACTGTTGATTTTTCACAATTTATTTAAAACATCCCTCTTTCAGACAATTTGTATGTAAAATAATAGGGATTCTATCTTGTAATTTGAACTATCCCCCACTTAGCAATTTTAGTCTGTTTCACCAATAATTATGATGTGTAAAATGAATCGTAAAAATCCCGAAACGGGGCCGAATATACTTTTTATGAAACTAAAACATAAGAAAGATAATTATTTTTTTTGGTGAACATGCCCTTTAATGATTTTTATTTTTTTCAGGCACCGAGGAGGCCAATTGGGAGGGTACTGGAGGCAAATAGCCTTGGTGCCTTGGTTAAATTTGAGCTCTGGAACATTTTGTGTTTAAAACGTGGGCAGGGATGTAATTATGCTGGGCGGAGATGGGCGGGGCCACCCATCCTAAAAATGTTCCACCCACCCTAAAGCCTATTTGAAGGCCTTTCACCCAGTCAAATTTCAATGACACCCACCCTAGCCCTCTGGAAAAGGTAAATATACTGTTTTTAATCATTTAACCACCCACCCTTACATTGTTGCCACCCACTCGTGGATTTTTTACCCCTGTGTGGGTATAATGCAGTATAGAAATCTTACTGCCCCTATTGGATTTTATCTTTTGTAACTTGTTTTAATTTTTTCCTTTTCAGTTGGATGAGGAGGTAGCTCGCCTTCATCTTGACCACCTGGACGTTAAACTGACCACCTTGAGCAAATCCCAGAGTGACTATCTCAGTATACCAATCAGCGGACCATTCAAATCCGACATGTACCGATACTAAACCCAAACTCCAAACAACGACATCTGAAATTTTAGTCCGATATCCAATTAACATTTTTCAAAAAGCCAAAAAATATTTGAATATTTGGATGGGCAGCTGTAGTTTGATATAATCTGTATAATTTTGAAAAGGTAATTTTCTAGACTGTTAATAGTGGGGTTTAGAATAATGGTTATTTTTTATTTAAATTCATGGTACTGATTTGCAGTTATCAGTCTAGTATTTATCGGCATGTTATATTAACGTCTGATATTTACTGAAATTAATGTGTTTTTCTTCGTATTAATTCTGATGTTTAGCACTGATTTCGGTGTAGACATTTGATTTGATGAACAGTTGTCCTTTTGCCAACAATTCCCAAACATGGTAGGCAATTCATTGACACTACCACTCTCAATGTATGAAAGTTTTTGTAATGGTGTATTAAATATACCATTAAATATTACCAGAATTTATACATAAATACCATCTCTGTTAGAAATTCATGACATGTCATACACAAAAGTCGGTAGCGGAAATGAATTGGGTAAACGTGGTATTTGTTTGTGTGTGGCAGGTATTAGCAATAATGGAGTATTTTATTTGACAACTCCACACCACTATTAAACAATTCAACAGATAATCCGCATACTCGTAGTCCAATGTGCAGAATGTTGCTGCATAGTTAAAAGTACTGACGTGAAATCATACAAACTGTCATTTACCTGAAAAATTATATATGTAAGAATTCATTTAATTAAAACCAAAAAGTATGACTTGGGTCTGGTAAACCAGGTTTGGTGACTGACAGTTAGCATCCTCAGTAAGCAGTTCTTTTTGATTCATTTAAAAGAATTCTTGCATATATTTTTGAAAGCTTATGAAATTTCATCAGCAATTGGTATTTTTAAAATAGACATTGAAATTGGTGCAGTCTCTAGTGCCTGGAAATGAACATGGTTTATAATATGGTGCTTGCTTGAGCTGTATGCATTGATTTTCCAACATGGTATATTTTTGCAGATGTATGTTGTAAACTGTACTACTAATTATTCTATTATTAAAATACCAACTGAAATCTAATGATGTGTGGCTTGTTTTTTTCATAGTCATTGAATAAATTGCAATCTTGTTTAGGGTTGCCTTTTTCCAGGATTTTCAGATTATCCGATAAAATTTCATCCAATCAATTAAAAAAAAAACTATGCAGACAATAAAGTATTTTAAGTCCACAAACCTCCAATGATTTTTATGGTGATTTACCTTTTTTTTGCATGGCACTCTAAGGGGTACCACGGTGAAATCCTCGCAAAAACGAGATCAAGGTTGACCCTATGTCAAGTGTAAAAAAAATTAACATTTAGATCAATTATCGAATAATTATCGGATAATCTTATTGCGTCAGAATAGGTTAAACACTGCAGAAATGTTATCGGATAATTTTTTCCCTGTGGAAACATGGCCTATCATATGTCAACTATGTGCAAGTCAATCGTCGTTTTTCAAATCAAACTTTTTTTCAGTACCATTCGAATTAGGCAAGTTTGACAGTTGGCATCACCCCTTTGAGTTGCATTCCATATCCAGACAGGATAAGGCATCTGCCTCCCCTTAAAATGAAGGGTCAGGTTTTCAGTTTCCTCCTAAAAAGTTGTTTTCAATTGTTATAAAAATTGTGTGATTTTTTTTTATCAATGTTGCCCTCTATTATCTCTCAGTGCTGTAAACCCATAAATTTATTATTTACAGCTGGTTTATTCACTTTTATTGCTAGATCTGTTTAAGGCACTATATACGTCCCATACTCAATTATTTTAGTTTAGCCGTAAACTAAAATAAGTGAGTATGGGATGTCAATAGCGCCTTGAATACACCAGATCATAAGGCCTGTGAGACAGGCTAGGCTAGATGGTGAACTTCATACTGCAGAATTGCAGTCTCAAGTAGGCGCCTACTATTTTGATTTCGTCGGGCTACGTCAAAAACATGCAAGTTAAATAATAACACTAACAGTTTTACAATTATTATATTTTTAACATTCTTTTGTTATAAAAATTATTTACATATGCCACACATATTTGTCTTTGGATTTGGATTTAATTTACTTTCATTTGATAAATTTGAAACTTCTATAAAAGATTGTGCGTGCACAATTTCGACATAGCAACAGGTTTAGAACGTAACGTGATTTGATTGGTTGGATTCTGAAATAGTACGCCCTACAAGGAACTGCACTTTGGGGCTATGTATTCTGTGAAAGTTCACCATCTAGCCGTAAATAATAAATCTGTGTAAACCCGATGAGTATTACTTGCTGACCAATGTCAAGGGCATATATTTAAATTGAAAAGGGGGACAAAGACAAGAAGTCGCAGTGGTGGCGCCAACGAGGGTCCGGGTGGGCGTGGTTTCCGGATTGGTTTTGACAAACATAAAAAAAAAACCTCATTTCTCAGTCATGTCTATTTTCTATGATTTTTAAGCTTTTTTGCCTTTTTTTCATACATTCACTAAAAGTGGGGGACAATTGATATCATGTTCCCCACCCCCCCAAAAAAAGATACCCATGACCAGTGTGGATCATGCAGCTTTAAAATAAAATTTATGAATGGTGTTATGAGATATTGGGAGTGTTATAAAGTTGTTTGAACCAGGGTGACTTGGAGCATGCTAAAACCTCTGATGCGTACATTGCCAGTGGACGAAACAGTTTAGACAGGGCAGGATTGTAAAGATAACTATCTGGCCATGTACCATGGTTTACATTTGTTGATACCAGAGATGCTATGAAATATTCGCATTATCAGTTACATTTTATGGTTTGATTGCCTTCTAATGTGGACTGATTACAAGATGTCTGGCTATTTTAGGCTACATGTAGTCTAGGACCCAAGTTTGCCTCCTGGACAATTGTTATCATGGAAGATGAGAACCTCTTCCTCCCACACCTCTTGGCCGGATAACAAATTCAGCGGTTTCGCGCAAAAATCTCAAATTTATTCCATCGTTAATGTTGGTATGCATATTTATATTGCAGAGAACATTTGGCAATTCAGTTCCAGCATTCTGAAATTATACGCTGAGCAAAACACCACAGTTTGTGTCCAGGATCCGCCCAAAGGGGGGGGGGGGGCGCGCACGCACTTTCCCAGTCCGGGTGGGCGTGGTTAATTTTTTTCCTGACGAGCAAAAAGAAAGTTATTTCGTCATTGTGTTGCTCTGCTACCGTATTTTAATATAAGGGGCCCCTAAGTCCACCCCTGCACTGCCTGTTCAGTGCAATTCATAGGGAATGCCATTTTTTAAGCAATTGTAAATGCAACAAAAATCGTACTTCATAACTGTACCTTTGTCTTATGAGCAAAACTCCACTGTTGATGCTGCATTGCCAGTTCTAATAATCCAGATAATAATTCTAGCAGTTCAGAGGAAACATTCTTCAGCAATTTTGTGGTGCAATTCAGAGAAAATGCCATTCTTTCATCATTTTTGAATGAAACAATTTTAACTGTCATCACAGTAATCGTCATCTTTATAATAATAATTATAAGATTTATATAGCACCTTACACAAAGTCTCAAGGCGCTGTGGACAAGATGGTACACACAAGACTTTCTACGCCCCTAAGTGTCCAATTCTGTCTTAGCTGCCTAAAAACGGGTGCTACAATCTTCTGTCCACATATCAGGGGATGTATGAGCCAGTACACCAGGGTAACCCCCTACTCATCATAAAAGATGTACTGGGTTCTTTATAGTCCTTATCCGAGAAGGATATTATATTAATCATCTCATTGTCATGTCACTTTCCTTATGTCCTTTATAAACTTCATCATCATCATCATCCCACCAACATTATCATCACCGCCGCCACCACCCACCACCATCATAATCATCCTCATCAAAACTATCAAACGACGAGAAAATAAAGACAGTAAACATGTTTTTCCTGTTTATCTATCCTAACATTTACTGAAGGAAAAGCTGCTGCTGGTCAGAGAAACAGAGCAACGTTCCAAAGAGCAATCACTAGCGGCCAGGCATACCGCCCTCAACGACAGACAAGTTAACAGTATCTTTAAAGTTATTTTACAGGGCTAGTTTTCTGGTGATGCAATTTTTTTAGATGTTGCCATTTAATTTCTGATATCAGAAAGCATCTTTCTAAAACCAGGGTTATTTCCGATCTTGAAATCCATAGAAATTGCAACAAATGCTGCGTTGAAGAAGATTTACAAAACATAGAAATTAATTTAATAATTTAGTAAATGGTGGCATTGCGACTCAATTCATGTGTTTCCAAAGTACTAAATGAGCCACAGTGTTGCACAGCAAACCTGGTCAAATGCATGAATTTACCCAGCAATAACAATGCATTTGAAACCCCCTTTCTTGGTCACTTAACTTAAATCTAGCTAGCCAATTACAAACATTGATATCGATTGATAAGCCACCTTCAATTATGTATCCTAAATGAAATGAACGGAAATATAAGTTATTAATTATATAAAGCTCAAATATATCTAACTGTGTACAATGACACTGGTGTATTAATGTAGGCCATCTACACTGTAGGCCATAGCAGCTGACTTTAGTCAGTATCGCAAAATGTTTGTGTCTACCATAGATACAGTATATAAAACTAGACAACAGGAGCATGGCCCATTAAATTATAATCTTTATAGAATATGTTGAATTTGTACCAGTCAATTGTTTATGCATAAGCACCAATTTTATATTCATGCAAAACCTTCATGGTATAAAGAGGTCTGAACCCTGTAATAGAGATGAGGCTGCAATCACAAACTACAGCCATATATGGTAATTTTGTTAAATAAAATATAACGTAGGTAGAGCTTTACAGTAAAATAATTGAATATTATTTTAAAAAATATCAATAAAACCTAATTAATACAGATGTAATACATATAATATTTTGATAATTTTTAATTGGTGGTTCACAACTGTTGGACAAACCATGTTCCAGTGACCATTACCATGTACAGTACATTCATAACAGAAGGATCATGTCAAAATTAATCTACTGCAGTTACTGCAGTAATCTATTGCAATTAAGCCTACTGCAGTTATTGCTGTAATCCAGTGCCATCGTTTTCTGTGGTGATGCATTGATTCATCTTGTTCGTTTTCAGTACAGTAATTCTTTTTCAGCTGATGAACTAATACGATCGTAACTGAATTACTGCGGAAATTGCAGCAGGATAACTTTTTACATGGTCCCTAAATACACACTACATTGTATAGTATACAGTAGACATTGCCAACAAATAGTATGTATATAGTATTACTATTGTTTAGACATTATCAGTGTATAGTAGTACATGGTGTAGTTTAGACATTGCCAGTGAATAGTAAACAGTACATAATATATTTGCTCGTGAATAGTACAAAGTATATGATATAGTACAAGCATGACAGTAAATAGTACTGTATATACTATTACTTCCATATTGTCCGAGTTTATAGTACAATATACAGATTTTGCCAGCAAAGAGTACATAGCATTACTATTGTTTAGACTTTGTCAAGGAGTAGTAGTACACAGTACATTATATATTAGATATTCCCAGTGTATAGTACACAGTACATAGTACATTGATAGGGAATAGCACACAGTACATGGTAATAGAATAGACATTGCCAGCAAATAATACACAGTACATGGTATTACGTTAGTGTATAGTGCAGTTCATGTTATAATAAATATAGACTTGCCAGTATACACAGTACATGGTATTACTATTATATAGACATAGTATATGCTGTATTATAAACAGTTCCATTTGTATTGTACAGGCAAGTCACTTCACACAGTTAGATGTGGTCGCTTAACCTAAAGCATTGGTCCTTTGTTTTATCACTATTTGAACAACAAAAAAACAAACTAAACATCATTAAGAAAACAAAAGGCACATAAGATTGTCGGCGTTATCAATTTCATATGAAGGATTTAAGGTGGAAAAAATGCTCTATAAACTTTAAACAGAAAATTGCTTTTCCCGTAACTGTTACTACAACAATGTATTAAGGCTGTTCTACTGTACCAACTATCCATACACACTGTTGAATGTTTTTTATTTGTTATTTTCTGATCCGATTTCATAAGAATTTTGTCATATTTTAAAATTAAAAGTTGTTCTTGTAGGCACTGCAACAATTATAAACAAGAACAATCAACAAAATGGGAAAATTGATAAAAATTATACCTAGTCATGATCTTTTTCCATCAGACTTTTCCAAAGCCATTAACTCGAGCTCATTAATTTATCTTGGGTGATTCATTTTCCATTTCTTTTACTTTTGGCAAATTCAAGTTTTCATTTTTAGCTGACCAAGATCCCAAATTGCACTAAATATTAAACGAGGATAAAATCGATCATCCCAAATGTTTGTTATAATACACACTCTAGTTTGGGGCATTTCATTTAACACTAGAGGTATTCATCTGAAATTTTTAATACAAAATCGACGGGCACTTCAAAGAAAGGGAAAGACAAATTATCTTGTTTCGTTTTTGAGCTCATTTTAATCATAGCTTAGATTTAGTACACTAGTTACTGCCCTGATTAACTCGTGACAATCGAGTCACAACAACCACAAAGGGACCAGTCATGAAGTTTTCCCTAATTTTTTAAAAACACATATCACCAGTACGACCACCAGCCTATTTTTTTTGCAACGGTCGGCACAATCTATGACAGTATATACAAGCTAAAATTAACATCATCTTACAACTATAGCGGTCACTGGCATTTAGTTACTCAGCACAGAAAAAAAAAAATCTGACATTCATGATGCCGAATTCACCATATGCTGACTTAGATTTCAATAGCTTTTTTTCAACCAATACAAACTTATTAAACCTACATATTATATCATACATCAGAAAATTGCCAGTTCTACCATAGGACGCATGGGGATGATGGTAGGATGAGGGGGATATGGTGGGTTATGAGGAACACTGTTCAGTATATAAACAGGCTCAACCTTTCAAATGAGCAAATTTCATTGGTACCAGATCCTAATTCGGTTCGAAAACAACTCCAGTAATAAACCGAAAAAAAACAACATTGAATTACTAGTGTAAACTAGAGTTGCGTACTGGACGCGAACCGAAACAATCCTCCGAATTTTGTTTGGATTTGGTTTTAATCCATCTTTGACCCGAGTAAGTTTTTCACTTACATGATCATTGCTGGTCATTTTGCTTTATCGTACAAACTGACCAGATATAATATACCTGATAAATATTCCACAGGTAACAATCACCATATCGACCAGTAAACAACAGATCTTGTCAGCATTTAACAAAACCTGTTATAAACGCTGTAGAGTTTTCATCCACCTGAATATGCAAATTGGCAACATACCTGAAATTGAATCAAAAACACAAATGTGTACACTACCAGAGACAGCTTGTTGCACCGAGCCAGTTCTAGTAATACGTAGCACCGGTACAGTACATACCTGTGGTTGAAACAATAGGCAGGGGAACCATGTGGGACCCAGTAGTCAATTGACCTGGGTCTGTCAACGTGCACACACTTAGAACTCCCATAGCTCTATTATAACCCACAACCTATTTTCTCTGAACATTTAAACATGTTAGCAATATAAACAACAACAGTATTTGTTTATACAGTTTCATTAAATTCATTATGTGAATATAAACCTTTTAATAGTTGATCGAAATTAATTAATTTCATCTTTTTTTCTTCGATTCGGAAGCTTAATTTACAGAACATTCAGAATGTTTTTACGGATACTCGAGATTTCAAAACATTGAGTATCATGGTATACACACTGGTTCGGCCTAGTAAAATACGAAACTGTTTCAGGGTCGGCGTGCTCGGGGAAACCCCAATCCAGGCATGCTTACCTAACTTCAATTCTGAGAAACACACTCATCATTATCAGTTCTAATTCCAATGAAAAATGAAGTTAATTTGAAAAGAAATGTGAAATTTTTTCAATAATAAGTCCATCAAGTGAACTAATTGTTATAAATCTTGTGGTTTACTATTTTGGTTTTTTAGTGATTTGTTACCCTTCTGACATTACTTAACTTTCCTAAACTGTAACATACCTATATGGCCAAGGTGACATGATATGATCACATCATGACGATTTCTGGACTAAAAAAAATTAAAAATTTATAGCAATTAAATTTGTAAATTATATGAACATATAAAATATAATTTGTTCCAGCTTATACCTGCAATAATTGACAATTCTAAACTAGAAAATAAAAATAGTTACTTTAAACAGTCCAAATCGCCCAAGTCAATTCTATATCAAACTTAATTCCAATGCTATTTTAGAATTGACTTAGGAAAGTTTTGACCGTAACTGAAGAATATTTTTCCATTAATACTAAATAAATTCATATGAGGCAAGGCATGGCAAAACCACCAAGTTGTCGCACAGGAAGTTAATGAGAAATAAGGAAATACAGAACAGGAAATATACACAAATACAAAGGAATTTTGTGTCTATTTTGTTCCATAACTTTGGTTATAGATGTCCGATTTTGACAATTGACCCTTCATTTTAAAGCTTATAAAATGCTGAATATGGTTTTAATATTATCTCATTTTTTTCATTTTGCAACAACTTGGTGGTTTTGCCATTTCTTACCCCATATGGTTCCAATAGTAATTATTTTTTAAGGTTTTTAATTTATGTTGAATCAAGAAACAATGAGGAATTGGAATGTTTCTAATTTAGTCTGAAGTCTGTCAAGAAAAGGCTGTTTCCGCAGCAAAAACATTTATCTGATAAATTATTGCGATAAAAGTTGTTAGCTCAGACCTGGGATCATCTTATATATTGTTTTTGTGGTAATCTCCTTGCCATACCATAGGGTGAAAAGGGGAATAACCAAAATTTAAGGAAAATTTGCGGCCACATGAGAAAGAAACAGAACTGTATGCCCTTTATCGACTTTGTGCAGTTGAATTTTTTTGTTAATTGATCTTATAGGATAGTACTTGGATAATCTAAATTTGCTGTGGAAACACTGACAACATTTCACTAATTCTTTATCATTTCTTGGTTCAACATAAAGCAAAACCACACAAATATTTGATTATTAGTTCCAATAGCGATTCCAGTAATCTTCAGTATAAACTGTTATAAAGTTAACTTGGAAAATGTTCTGTTCTGTGTGGATTTACAGTCAAGTATATCAAAATTGATCACACTGGAAACCAAAACTTGGGCTAATTACAAACCTGTAGCGTATCCAGGGCTGTTAGCTATAAGTGGACTACCAGCAAGGAAACACGAAATACAGAGAAACTTGGCCTTCAAAATTGGTTAAAGACTTTTGTGAAATTCAAACAGAGAAAATGCAGCCGCAAAATAGGGGGAAACCTCTTCTTTTGGTTTATCAAAATTCATGCAAAGAAAATTGTGCTGCACAGCGACTAGTAACCCTCATTCAATGTGAAATCCATATAAATCTAGTCCACAGTTCCTTGTGATTCTTCCGATGTATCTAAAGGGGCAGACTGCTATAAAACAGTCTTAACTGGCAGTATTAACTTACAGACAAAAATCTGGCTTTAACACATAGACTGACAGTCTTAGCAAAGTCACCTCAGTTAAACCATTGCTATAAAACAGTCTTTCCTAAGACCATATTGAGTATTGAATCTCAAACATTTCATAAATAGTAATTGAGGGTGCTATTTTAGGTAAATTCTTTTACAAAAAACCTTATAAGAGTTTTATTTTAATAATAAGGTTTATATTTATAAAAATTTATTAAAACAGGCAATTCAAGGTTAAATAATGCAGATGACATATTGTACGTGATTTAAGACCATTTATAGCCTCCTATAAGTAGGCTTTAAAATTTAAAACTGTTAACTTCTAAGACCGCAGTGTAGCAATGGTCCATAATTAAACACCATGCGTGACATAACAATATAGACAGAGTTAACGCTAAAACTGCCTAACAACCGCTTATAGCAATCTGCCCCAGATCTACATTAAATTAAACCAGGCTGTCCTGAAAACCAGAAAAAATGGTTGGTTCAAAAAGGAGGTCAGTTTTGATATAGTTGACTGCACTCCAAATAAGGTATAAAACATTTAAGAAATTCTAAGTGAGAAACGTGAATGATACTAACAAGGAATATCATTCTACCATAAGCCTGTGGATGATTTGATTTTTTACTTAGGTGGTAGAACCAAATTTTTTTAAGCCTAACAAAGCTTGGCACAGTAAAATACTGTGAAGATAAATAAATAAAAATCACAATACCATGTCTCAAAAGCTATTGATCAAAATTTTTTACATGCATCTCTTCCTATACTCTCTATACTAGTCATATTTTTTTTGTACAGAAAATAATTGATATTTATTTAAAC
>JAOTQE010071168.1:0-16961 GCA_025631205.1 Nesometra sesokonis
TCTATTTTGTGTGCCGTGTATTTCATTTGTCAGACGTGTCACCCTAAGCTAATGGTACAAAACTCGGGTCTGTGACAGTATTGAATCTCAAACAAACAATTCATAGTAACAATAAATGAGGGCGCTATTTTAGGTATTTTTTTTGTCGGACTTTGACAACTTAAAAGGATTTTTAGGCTTTAGGACTATTGGAAAATTATCTTTAACTTTTCTTCTACATCAAAAGTCTTTTGATAGGGTTGGACTAGGGCCTACGTGAAGCTGGGCATGGAAAAACCACCAAGTTGTCGCACAGCGCACAAGAAGTTATTGAGAAATAAACAATGAATAACAGGAAATCATACTATTGAACAAGTAACGTTTGACTGTTTGTTCCTCTACTCCTCCCAGGTTCTTGGTCCGATCTCCATCAAACTTGGTGGGTGAAAGCAGGTTTGAGGAATTTGCCCTTGAGGGGTTCATATTTGGAAAAGTTAAGTTCACTGGGGTTAAAGGTCAAATTGACTACTGTAAACATATACAATGGACATTTTTGTATATTTTTCCAAATTTCAGTTATAGATAGTCGATTTTGATATTTGACCCCTTATTTAAAGCTTGTTAAATGGCTCATATGGTTTATAAATAACTAAATTTTCAATTTTCCTACAACTTGGTTGTTTTTTCGTGACATGCCTCAATTATACTGAGCGATTAAAATGTTGTCAATTGGTTTAGAAAAGCTACCCGATTACTTGTCATCATTTGATTAGATGACTGAAATTTTCACATTATGAGCACGGCGTAGTGCCAACTGGTGATTACATTCTAACAGAATAGGTAGACTTCGCCGAAACACGTAAACGTTAACCTTAATACCCATCATACATAAAGTTAACTCCGCCCCTTTTGTAACAAATCGAAATGCGCATGCGTCGGACATACGTAAAACGTAACTAACGTTCTGCCGAGCACGTTAAATCTGAGAATTACCGTAGTTGTTAACGCAACTCCTCCCACTTATGAATACATTATGACGTTATTCGTTAAAGTTAAAGTATTTCAGCAAAAACTAGCTGGCCAGAACCGGGAGGGTAAAACATACGGTGCTTATTTGGTAATGTCTTCTCTTCTGTTTTTAATTTACTTATTTTACAGCGCATACATTTTGCGCCTTAAAAAAATTGAGATTATTATAGAAAGAGATTGGAAACCCTGCGTATTTCTCTTTGTTTCTATCATCCTGTGATATAAGCACTCAGCTAGATCATTGTTATGTAAATGTGGTCACAATGAGAAGTTACACAACTACTTCAGGATACTACACATGGTTTATTACAATTTATTCCAAAATCAAATCGTAAAATGCAAAAAACATCTCATAGATTTTGCACCAAATTCTACTTTTGATATACACCTCAGCATTTTAAAATGAGATTGTATCTAACAGTTAAACTATTCAAAATTTTAATCATTAGGTGTATTTTTATGGGTAACAAAAATGTTACTTATTATCATTTTTGTGGCAGAAGTTTTTATAAATTTTCAAACTTTTAATGATTTATAAAAAAAAAACTTCTGCAACAAAAGCAATAATAAATCCAACATTTTGTTACGCCATAGAAAATACACATATACATATCGATTACAATTTGAATAGTTAAACTGTTAGATAAAACTGTATTTAAAATACTAAGGTGCATAGTAGAGGTATAATTTGGTGTAAAATTTTTGGGATTATTTTTTAGATTTTACCATATGATTTTGGAATAAATCGTAACAGAGCATGTGCAGTATGCTACAATGTCTTTCTCTAGTAGTCTCAGCAAAAATATACAAGTGGAACGATAAGCCGGGCACTCACTGCGTCGTGTGACGGTCGCACGATTAAACCGTCGCCCCCCGTGTGTGCGGTTTCCAGACGAGACGACAGTCTTCTAGTCGTCGGCCGACGGTTTCTTTTAGTGATTCAACAAGGAAGTCACTAAAAAACCGTCTGCCGACAAGTAGAAGACATTCCTCGTGTCTGGAAACCACACACACAGGGTGCGACAGTCTAGTCGTGCGACCGTCGTACGACCGTTGCAATACGGCAATGAGTGCCCGGCTTTAGGAAGAAACGAAACACGGTTTCTACTGAGTTTGCGCAGTTTTTTTCTTAAAACATATCTGATTGGTTGGTTGTATAATCCTTTATTCCTGTAGAAAAGACCGTTATATACGAATTTTACTCGTTACCAATGCAAGAACTTAACCAATTTATCATTCTTCTAGGGGGCGCCAGATTAATTATCATCGCGATCAATATAGTAAATTTCCATGGGCGGCTGTCAGTAACAAAACTTGAATCAGTTTATCTTTATTTTCTACTGATATCACCGCTACGATACAACGGATTTTTAAACGAAAACATAATCATTTAATTTAGGCCTAACTTTTGTTTTATCCGTCGATGTAAATTTAAGTTTTTTTTAAACACAGCCTATTAAAATTATTATTTTATATGCTTAAATAAATATAGTTAATATTCGCACAATCTAACACACAAGAAAATATCTCACCATCGATTTACGTATATCTACGATACCCACTCTATTCTATACCCCATCATACCTAATCCTTTTTCAAAATTTACAAAAAGCTTAAAATATCATTTCCATTAATTATAATTTGGTTATTATATCACAAGAAAATTGTATTTCATTATTAAGTATTCTACATTCATATATTTATCAAACATCACCATATTTGTAAGCCAAAGACAATGCTTCTATTGAGTAAATTAAGCCTATAGAACCGCAAGCTGCACCCATTACTATTACGGTCATATGAAGTAATTTGTAGTACCAAGGTGTTACGTTCCATTTAATTTTCAAATGAAACCAACATGGCCAGACGAAGGAGAGCATGGTGCCTGTAAAACTTCCTATCAATCCCATTAAGACACCAAAATGCGGAATGTATATAGCTAAAACAAGAGTAAATACAATTGGCAAGCTGCGTAGAAACAGTGCCCATACATGTAAATAACCGTCCTGGGCAAAGCACGACGGAAATGGAGTTGCAGGCCTTCCTTGAAAAAACGCCCTCTCTAGTAATTCCACTGCCGCGTAATATGGAAGAGGATAGGATAACAACGCCTTTATGACGAGAAATATATTGACGAAGCCTTTAAAAACTTCAGATGTTAGATTATCAGTTATGACATCACTTGTATCGCGCCCCCAAACTAGAAAACACAGGTAGGCGAAAAGCATTTTGAAAAATCCGGCTGCAGCGTGAGTCCAATACATCATTTTCTTGAACTCACCGCGATTCGACATACTTCCTTCTAATGTTGGCAAGAAAATATGAGAAGTATAGCTGAATATAACAATCCCGAGAGATACTGGAAAATCGTGGATATTAATGCGATAATCTACCTCCTTCCATTGCCAATTTTTCGCTTGCGTTAAACAATAGCCAAGAATCACTACATTTATGACAATGTGGGCAACAGTGCACCCGAAACTAAGTCGAGAAACTGCTTTCAGGTTTATCAAAAAAGCGCACGGTAGAACAAAAAAGCAACAGATGATCGTCCAACTTTTTAGCGGGAAAAAAGTTTTAAATGTGCTGTCCATTAGATCACCGCAGAGCACAAGGTACAATATGCAAGTCATTATAAGTTCAATGAACTGAGCGGTATACACTATTCGTGCGGCGAATCTAGCGCCCCACACTTCTCTAGCAATGTCAACATAGGTCTCACGAACTCGAATTCTTTCTCCTGTGATTGGGTCTACGTCGTAAAGACAATCCACCAATAAAAGACCTGTATAACATGTAATGATTGCAGCAACCAGAAGAAAAAATAAGCTCCAATATCCACCATGAAGAACGGCATATGGAAGTGCAACCAGGAACATACCCTAAAGAAGGAAAGGAAATAACAATTAGAATTATGAATATTTTTATTATAAGATGTATATACTAGCAAATGTTATTGTCAGGGCGCCACCACCGTTAAAAGGATACATGTAAAAATATAACTAAATGTAAACAAAACGCCATAATCAGAAAGTACACTAGACACAATTGAGTTCATTTTCTACTTTGGTGGACCAATTGATACTGTAGTAAATTTTGTTTTGCTTTTGGTAAACTCGTCAGGTAGTTAAATGATTGCTCCATTGTCAGGGCGCCACCACTGCCAAAAGCATACATGCAGGAGTATAACTAAATGTAAACAAAACGACATAATCCGAAAGTACAACTTGAAAAAAATTGTGTTCATTTTCTACTTCGGTGAACCAATTGTTAGTACATTTTATTTTGCTTTTGGTAAACTCGTCGGGTAGTTAAATGATTGCTCCATTGTAATGTGTTTTATGTATTGTAATGTTTATTCTTTGAAAACGAAATAAAATGAAATGTTTACTTTCTTAAAATTCATTACAGACACTACGGATAGGCTATATGAATTGTGGTCGGTGTAATATTCGATGTTATTGTTGGAATAATCTGATAAACTTGTAACCTGGAAATCATCAGACGCCATCTTTTTAATCTGTTAAAATTGATGAAATCTCTTGAGCTCCGAGTTAGGGGCTCTAGAAGTGCCCGTCTGATTATAATTAATGGACATTTTTCACGGTTGAGTGGTTTTTGCTATAAAATTAAAGAGGGTGCGCCAAATCGATCGAGTTCCCAGAACTTGGATTGTATAATATTGAAAGTTAAGTTACTATCAGTACCGTTTTGACAATACTCTTTGGTCATGTTTTTCGGTCGAAAACACATATTGACGCAATTATGTATCATTGGTTTGTCTCTCTAAATGTCAGTCGGTCTGTTTGGCTGACAGTTATGCATATTTTGAAATGCTCTTTGTATCGAAAAAAATTACGGTACCGACAAATAATTACATATTTATGATTTATGAATATGATTTAATAAAGAAAATGTGTTTATGTTTGATTACATTCTTATGCGTGATTTATTATCATACACGATATACCAAATACTCGAAACTCGTCTAGAAATCTAATGTGTTCCTACTTTCGACCGACCACCTTACAACCATCCGAATGGAAGTAAGTCGATCATCTACGATCAATACCATTTTGATTATATCACCTGTTTTGGGCACGACGCTGTATCAACTGAGTGTGTAGTCCGACCGCCCTTGTGCATCCAAACAGACACGAAACAATTATCGAGCGGTGGGCCTAGCCGTGTAATTTGATTTCCCTTTGCTTACCTGACCACTTTGATGGTGTGAAGTTAACGATGGTAATAATAGACAACATGTAAGAGAATTTACTTGGCAAATGATGTTAATTGTCACCAGTAGATAAAATATCGATTTTATCACGAAGAATCCCGGGGTAATCTGAAAATCTACTCCCATACAAACAAAGACAGGTTATGAAAACGTTACACTTTCCGAGTTCCCGAGAGTGGAAGATGATTGAATAATGTTCAGTTTACTTATTGAAAGGCATACATTTCTACAAATTCTAGAAGGTTATAGATTCGGATGGATAGTTATTTGAATGTGAAAGGTGAGACGGCGTTTTAGTATGAGACGTGAGCTTGGTATTTAGCAAGGTCTAATGTGTAAAACAACCAAACTCGGGCTAAAAATCATTAAAAAAAATCCGAAAACATTTAAAATGCTAGTGAAATGTTTGTTACCAACAGACTTCCATCATTCCTGGTGGAAATTCCGCGAACTTCGGTTTTTAGTTTTCGTAAACGTGTTCTTGAAAATGAGAATTTGTTAATCAAAACTCTCTGTATTTATATTTTTTTAACAGAGTCAAAGATTTATGAAAGGTGGAATGAACTACTGTACACACATTAGGCCATTCCAAATTGTTTTTCAGCAATGATTTAGGTTATCAATGTATAAATAGAGTATATACATATTTATGTAATTTCCCCCTTTATTATTCACTAGCTCTATATTGTTTCTTTTTTGTAATGTCAATTTATTATATTTTGTTCTGATATGGACTTTGTCTGAAATAAAGTTGAATTGAATTTCGAAGGAAAACTCGTTTTTTGTCTACTTAATTTTGTTCTTGTGTCAGATAGTTTCCAAAGTTCTACATAGTATATATAGAACAGGGGTGCATTCAGATGTAGGCTCATTTGAATAAACAAACACACCAGCCTTAATCAATGACTGGAGCGAGGTTCGCAAATGTTACATATGGCATATCTAGATTTTCAGAAATTACTAGTATTATTTTAAATGCTTCTAAAATTACACTTTTTCAAAACTAAACACACCCATCTTGGTTGATGTGAGGTTCAATTTTTTTAGAATAATGTATTGCATCTTTAGATGTCCTGAAATAACACTCTTATAAACATTTGAAAAAAATTTCAACAGGGTTAGAATTTAACCAAATTGTTTTAGTTGATTAATACATGATTCAGAGAAAAATGGACACCTTAGAGCCCACCAAATTGTTGAGCTGGGGGTGCCAACAAGTTCAGACTACATCATGGATGCCTGGAAATGGTAGTCCGTATTCATTGACAGTAATGCACAACTGTGACGTTTTATTTTAAAGAGGTGTTTGCTAGGGAGTGTTAAATATATGGAAATGTTGGAAAATGGACAGGCGAGTTTGACCTACAGCAGTCCAACCGATGGTTGAGGATATTTTAGAATATTACACCGATACATGTTGGAAACTTTAATACATTCAAAAAAATTATTCAAAGTGTCAGAATTTAATTTAAATGATGAATGACTGTGCCACCATTTGCATGTAAATATGAAACCACACCAACCTCACATCACATGATTTGTGATCATGCGCGGAAATTTTAAAATATGCCACCATCTAATGCTCGGAAATGGTTGATCTAGCTATGGTGAAAACATTTTAGAATTGTGGCCTCCTCTAGATATTTAGAAATATCACTTTGTTATATTAAATTTAACACAATTGAGGAACTAAAGGGTTATTCGAAATGAGAAGTAGATGTTTCTTGAAACGAAAAGTACATGTTTCTGTTAATCAGGGGTCAGAAGTCATAAAGTTTGAAATTGAGTCGGGGAGGGGGTTTGTTATCGGATATGGGTTCGCTAGAAAAGAGGCCTGACAAATTAAAAACCATTAACCATAAGAGGGGCGGCAGATCCTGTAATGCACGACCACCTTAACAGTACATAGCTATTATATATTTTTATAAATTAGTTGTGATTTCTGGTGAAAGTCAATCAACATTGGTCTCTATTATTCAATGTGACCATGAAACATGGATGGATCATAATATTACATGTGTTACCCTATTGGCTTTCATTTCATAATTATACGGGGTTCATCCAATTATTGTTTATGATGGGTGTGAATTGGCGTTAATTTTAGATGTTTGTAATACGTACTTACATGGCTGGATCCAGGATTCACATAAAAGGGCGGGGGAATAGTATTTCCGATCGGGGAATTCGTGTTCCCCATTTGAAATCTGACAACCAAAAAGAAAACAAAATACTAAAAAAGATTACTTGCCCTGTTAGGCTTATACGTTTTATCAGAACTTACTTCCCATTTTTGGGTGAATTGTAAGTGGGGGTGGATGGCGCACATAGGGAGTGGCGCAACTTTGACGAGTTTAAGGGGGGTATTTTTTCCAAATGAGTTATCATAGAAACTATAATGCGCAAAACAGCACGCGTGCGTATTATGCAAAGCACTTTTTATGTCAACCATAGCATTTCTCAAATCTTACCAAGCAGACAATCTACGGTTTAATTGCGCAAGGCAGATTGTAAAAAGAGTATGAATTTTAGCTAGTTTGTTTACCGTGACCTTGAAAACAGTTATGCGTCGTGGAAACCATAAAATTGTTAATTACATTTTATTATTGCATCTAGGAAAACAACAATAATTAATGTTGAACTTTACTTTACTTCACTGTGTCCATCTTGATGAGCTCTATATTACAGATTCTATGCTAGGTTATAAATGCTAAATATTTTAGGCCTATGTAAAATTACTTAGTAATTATTTTTATTTATTTGCTTAATTCGGCAAGTTCAGATTTTTTCTTTAGTTTTATCGCATTCAAAAACACATGAACAATTTGTGTAGTGGTACCACATGGGCGAAATTAATTTGTTAACGAGGATGGAGTTTTAAAAAGATCATTACCGTAGTTTATTCTGAAAAAAAATGTTGAAATCTGTTTTCACTTCTTATTCCAATCTATGGAAGAGATTGCCTTTCTCAAGTTATACATCTACGCAATCACTAAAAATAATATGAGGGAACCTAAACGATAAACGAATTCATACACAGTAGACACGGTTGAATATATAGGACAGATACTAGCAGATTGAAAGGTCGTCATGACTATTTTTTTTCATTTTTGACACATATTGTGTTCGGAACATCATCAAAAGAAACAAAAAACTAAATCACCAGCATATCTTATTTTCAAAATGGAAAATCTATTCACCCAAATCATTTTTCCACATTCGCAGTTATTTCCATTTTTAATTGTCCTCCGAGAGTAGTGATCTAAATACGTTGAGTCGTTAGATTCTGTTTATTTTACTGATCAACGAAGTCACGTGAGAAGAAAGGAAAATACATAGGTATCGATCGGTTAAAGGAGACAAGATCAGTTGGAAGAACTAGGGATAGATTAAGTGAGGCGATTGGCTCCAGTTAGCAGCTGGACCAATACACTTGCATAATATTGTAATCGTGTTTAAATGCAAAACTAATTAGTTAGAGTGAAATTCAAAGTAATAAGGAATCAAATATGATTTCAATTATGGTTATACCATAAACTCAGCTGTTCTGAACCAGGGTTTAATTTTTCTCGAATTGAATCATCGATTGGTGAATAAGGATTTATGGAGAAATAACAACCATACCTGATGCTGCTTCGTCTGATTGATATTTCGAAATGAAAGCACACATAAGAGTAACATTCCTTTGTTGACTCACAATTCAAAGTTTTGCATAATCTATAAATCATGCGCATTGACTATATACATTGTGCGCCATTACGCGCGCGTCAAAAATCAACGCAATGTACATTATATGCCGTTATACGCGCGCGTCCAACAACTTCAAATTTGAACTTTATGTTTAGATTGTTTTGCTATTGATATTTTATTTGTAACAAGTGATTAATAAAATGTATAATGCTCAATTAGAAGCTATATTTAGAAATACGATGGTGACAACAGAAATAACAACAATAATGATTCATCAACATGAATTGTAAAGATAATATTTATATTTTTAATCATAAATATTAATAACTGAGATGAAAACAATCCCGCGTGTTTTATTTTAACGCTGTACAGGTGTGATGGTAATTGATCTTTACTTATTCTAGCTGTATTAATTGATTATTCAAATTTGTAAGCACGTTAAGTTACAGATAAGTACTTTTGAATACGTCATCAATAGCAACTGTATGGTATCAGGTTTGGTAAAAGTAATTCTGCAAAAATAGGGAGCTTTCGCAATTTCACGAAATACAAAAACGGATATATTATAAATTATTATTATAATATAATTATAAATTATTATAACGTTTTAATTCGAAACACCTGAATATCCGTCACAGTTGGTAAGTTTATTATATGACGATTATCAATAATTCGTAGGTAGAAAATTTGATATATTTTTTAACACATTTAAGCAACGTTCAAAAAATGGAAGTGTGACGTATCCGTGTTTGTTATCGTAATTCGTAAATTGCAAAACCTCACCATTTTGAATTAACGTATTGAAGCAAAAAAATATCACTAAAAAGATTTTAGTAATATTTAAGAACGTATCTTTAAATTCTAATTAAAATCACTGATGTTAAGTTTAATTATGGATATTATCTGTTTATTTACTTGGAAATGTACTTGGAAACGTATTTTTGATTAAAATGTGATTAACAATATTAACAAGTACATTGTGGTAATGATGGGGATTTTGCTATTAATCAGTATTGGCTCTGATTCCAAATATCATATTTTGACATCAAAATCATTTATTTATATTAGAGAGCCGTACTATAATCCGGCACAGTACCAATTATTATGGCTATTTTTAAACATTGAACAATTTACAGAAATTGTCAATTATTTAAATTAGGACAACGGATTTAAAATTAATTGTCAAAAAGTTGGTAAAATGAATATATAAAACATCACTGTATTCAGTTCGGTGTTTTTGTTAATATTTCAGTCATCATCGTCTGTATTGATGTTTTTATATATAACAACGCTGAATCAATACAAGATATTCACAAACATGGGAACCAAGAAAATAGCGATGCTATTCGAACTTTGATTTCTTTACATATAATCCTCTCCAACCTGTAATAAAAAAACAAATTAAAAATGCAACCTTCTTCATACTCTGAAAACAATACAGATTCAAGTTTCGTTACAAATACATTTCTCGAAATGGCCTCTATTGACTCATTAGGATTATAACCCAAATAAAAAATCCTATTGATTGATACATAGCTTACCTAGAACATACGTTAAATGTCACACAACCATTTTTCCAAAGTGATAAGAAGTGTGTTGCTTATTTTGTCCATTAAAGCCGATGGGTTATTTGATTCCTCCGTAAAGCAGAGGAGTGTGGGTGCTTTGATGGAACTTCCAGGCAATCCACTAATCGCTAACGAAGAAATTATTCAAGATTTTAGTCTTGATCTGGAATTGACTAGTTTATTGGGTCTGGCCTCTGGTTCCTATGTATTCCGTTTGTTTAAAAATGTTTCCGGCTTTCAATATTGTACAATTCTATAGGTTTGCAAAGAAACTTTCTTCCTTTTACGGAGTGGTCAGACCAAACTGAGATATACGTTATTTATAGGTTAGATGTTGGAGGCTGGGAGTGTTTTGTTGCTCTTGCTTGGACTTTTTTAAAGGATATTTTTATCTTCCTTCATAGGACTCCAGGCTTACATTGCATAATCTAAGTGTGGCCGATAACGATTTATATAGCTTTATAATTACTTCGTTATTTCTGTAGGAGAAATGTTGTTTGATCACATTCAAATCTTTGTTTTTCCTGGCTGCCGCAGCACACTGTGATGACACGTTTAAGATCTTGTTTATACGAACCTCTCTGTCCCTTTTCTTATGTTGTCTCTTTTAGCATTGCGTTTCCCATATAGGCCTAATAATTTTGATGAGGATTACGGTATTGGACCCAAAATGCATGACACCAAAATTTTCAACGTTACTACGCATCTGCCAGTACTCTGATCAATATTGTTGGTGAAAAGCTATATTTTGCATATTTAAGATGCTATCATCTGACGCTACTTAGATTGGTATCATCAGCAAACTTATGTCCAATACCATTATTCCATACCATTCATGAGAGAGGGCCTAACACTGATATTTTTATCACAGGGCTAGTAACCTTTTCCATCCAGATTCTTCCTGTTTTAGGCCTACTACTTTTTGTTTTCTATCATTCAACAATTTTTAGACATTACAGTATCTTCTTTATTTAATTATTTTATTGATAATTTTATGTTGTTCTGTATCTTAGTAAATACTTTAAAATATAATCACATAACACATAGTAAAACATCTTGTGGTATTGTGATAAACTGATAGACTATGATTGTGGGATTTAACTAAGTCGGCCAAACAGGTTTAGTCACTGTTTTGTGTGCTTAAACATGGAGATTCGCTGTTATCTGGTTGGAATACATCGCCACCGTGCTTGTGTTTCCACTGATTGGAAGCAAAAGTTAGCGCATCATCTTGTGACGTCCATGCCATTGGTCCCGCGTGCAACATGTATCATGTGCACCTTAAAGTATTCAGTAACTATTTAAAAAAGCGAAGGATATTATTCCCCATGTACTGCCCAATCACCATCAAAAAGAATAGGCCTATAGAAGTAAGTCCACATCGGACTTTCGTGAGCTATCCTGGAGTTTTTTAACACCTAATAAATCAGATAAAAATCAAATGCATTTTGCAGCATTAACTTAAATTTAACACACATATACCTGACAGAAAAGGTACTGTTTTTATTTACTTGTGATTATAATGAACAGGATGAGGCGGCGCGCAAGGATCTGAGCGTATAAGGAGGTGACATGTTTATATCAAGCGTAATAATAATTAAAGGCTAATAGTATTTCAACTCGGTATTCATACACGGTCACAAACGTGTGAAACCAATTACACTCTTTGACAATATTATTTGACAAAACTGTCCGTACGGGAATTCTCCAATTTATTTGAATGAGCAATATTATTAGTGTGGGTATTTTGATAGAACGAAAAGCGACGCTTATAGTAGTAAAGTAAACTTAATATTGCTAATCAAAATAATAGTCGTCATATTATTTCTATATTATGAAAACAGGTCTGGATTTGTTCAACGATCAGATTTTCAATCTCTTGTTTGCATAGAGATAATATGAAACATAAAACGTGAATACTGAAGGATATACAGTCAAGATATTTAAGTTGTCACTTTAAACTTACAAAAGGTGAAGTTTTTGGGGTTACCTGTTAGGCCTAAATGTCAGTGTCGTATGCTCGAAGCAGGTTGACCACCAGGAATTCATATTCATCTATGCACTATGAGCTTCTTCAACATGGCCAATGTATAATTCCACACCATTCTTTGATTTTTATCTATCCTCAAATCCTTGGTAGACCTTCTTCCGTATTCCTGTTGGTATTACTCTTTACAATACCTCTTTCTTGACAAGATGACAAAAGTGTATTCCAATGCATTTTCCGTCACTGTTGACTAGTGCCTGTTTTTCTTCCATTCTTCTAAATATTTCTACATTTTTTAAGTTGATTTTGAGATTCCAAACTGCTTATCCTCATTTCAAAATTTTGCGAAGGTTTTATATATGAATTAGGCCTAAATAATATCAAAGTTTAACTCCATCAATAAGCCTAATCTTGACTAAATCACCGAGATCACCGATAAATAATTTGTAGATAATAAATAATAATAAATCATCATAAATCAAAGCTGTTTTACTACAGTAGAAAGGTCTTACATGGAACTGTCCTTTGCAGGACTTGTCATTCTCCAAGGAATGACTGCCATGTAAATGTTTGGATACTAACCTGCATTCCTCTCCTCTGGCCAAATTACCTGATACTTATCCATTACCTTATGTTTTATGCTTTACAATTATTTATTCAACCATTGTAATGTATGGCATTGATATATGGGGTAGAACTACCGGTATGATTTGTATTTAAAATCTCTTTTAATTACTAAGAATTTTCTAATTAGAAAATGTTAGATGTCGTTTTTTAATTTTACAGCAAATGCCCCACCGTTATTTCATTATTTTAAAATATTAATAATACCTAACATTTATAAACTGTTTCCAAATCTTGGATTTATATAATAATTTATCTCGTAAACTATCTGATTATTTGGAAATACAGTATTTAACAATTCTTTTAATTTAGGTTTCCTTCTTGTAATATTAATTTAGGAAGGTTCAGTGCATTTTCTGGTGCTGTTATTTGGAATAATCTTCAATTTGAATTAATTAAAATTAACATTAAAATTTGTTTTCTGTTCACAAGACTTACTTTTACAAGAGTATAGAAATGATATTTTTTTTCTCATGTAATGATTTTAAGTTATTTCACTTATTATTTATTATTATGTATATGCCCTTCATTATTTGTTTAATTCTGTAATTTGTGTTTTCTTTGAAGTATTACGGTATGTTCTTGGTACCTTTTTATTTGTATTTGTAGATAAGATGGTGCGAAGCTGGATTAGCTTTGCTATACCTTGACAAACATTTGTCATGATTTTTTCATTGGCAATAAAGAACAGAACTTCAGAACTTTGAATGTTTACCTAGTATCATTATACCATTTCACACCATTCGTTAATGTTAACCATCCACAATCTCTTGGTACTTTGCACCTGTTTTCACCTTTCCTTTCAATATTGTTCTTTACATTACCTCTTTCCTGACAAGATAATCAAGGTTCATTTCATTTTTTTTTACTATTTCTATAGGTTTCGTTTTCATTCCATGTATTTCTGTATTCTTAATTTTCATTCAGCCATTTCGATGTTGAGAATTCCACTGAATGTCCACAATTGTAAAACTTTGCGAAGTTTTCATGTACGGTTTAGATAAGATTCAAGATTCAACTCCAGCAATAGTGTTAACAAAATAACAGAGAAATATTCTTTAAGAATATGAAACACCAATATTTTCTGTCTTTGGCTCCTCTGTGTAATGGTTGATGATGGTAATGCTCGGATTCCATCCACCTCCTCTTACCCGATTCCGATGGTTGGCACTTTGTATTTTGACATACTATCCTTTCTTGATGATGATGATGACGATGAAGATTGTTTAAAAAAAAAATCACAATGCGTGGAATATTGAATCTTAAAGTATTTCAATATCTTGTCAAATTTTCTTAATAATGTCGTATTTCTTAAAAATCAAACCAAAGTACACGTGTAACACCAGGGGACTTCTAACGAATATATATTGTAATTAAAAGTATTTTGCACTCTGCCTATTGGACCATTTTACTGATCGCACAAAATTAATATACTGTACCATGAAATATTTATGACGACATTACACAACATCTATGAATGGAAAAAGTGATGCCCATTTGCATGCAAATTACTCAACTTAATTTTTTGAACCTAATAATATTGAATGAATATCCCCTTGTTTATCTAACTGCTTCAGTTTACCCGTGACGTTATTGGTCTCTGGGGCATTTTACTTAAACACACAACTTAAGTTACTATTATAACTAGTATATTAGTACGCACTTAATTGTTGTATAGGCTCCTTTAATATCGCTCAGCCCTATCACTATTCATTTTATATTCAAACATCTAATCAAAGATCAATTCAGGAAATACAGGAAGAAATAAACGATGTAATGCTCTATAAACCAAATCTCATTATGAAAAAAAACTAATGAGAAATTTTATCAAAATAGTACTTAATTTATTATATCTACTTGAATTGGTCGTATAAACGATATTACTTGGCCACACTTGGCATATTAATGTACTGAAAATTCAGCAAGCTTTATCGTTTTAATTATACTGGAGGCATTATTATTAATTTAAATCCCTGATAATATATTTAAATAATTATCATATTTGCAAAGAGTTTTTAATCGATGAATTACAATTTGAATTATATTATATTACACAGAATATAGATGATATAAATAAGTACATTTTGTTTATTTTCAATCTTGAATTCATTTTGGTGAGATCTTACATTTATTGACAATTATTTAGAAAGTGCCAATTTACTTTAGAACCATTGTGGTATGAAACAATGAAACAGATTCCTTCTGAAATATATTTGTGGTCTGGTTGTAATGTTGGTAAACGTTTTGGATTTGGATTATTTGGTGCTCAAAAAGTAACTAGTGGATTAATTCCTATTTATCTAATTGTATCAATTTATCTCTTTCTCTTGTATTGGTTTTATAGTAAAACGGACGACAACCCACTATTTGAGTTACAGAATAGAGGATCCATACGTTTCATCCAATCAAACAAGCGCCAATTCAAGGGGGTTGGGGCACCAAACCAAGTCCACACCCCTCCCGGTTTTTGAGTTACAGAATAGAGGATCCAGACGTTTCATCCAATCAAAAAAGCGCAAATTCAAGGGGGGTTGGGGCACCAAACCAAGCCCACACCCCTCCCGGTTTTTGACTTAGGAAAGTATTATTTTAACCTTAGGAGTGGCGCTGTAGCTTGGTGGTTAGCATTGCCTTCCAATCCCGAGGTCCTGGGTTCAAACCTGGCTGAACGCTAGGTTGGTTCCCATGACATAACAACGCCACTCCCTAAGCCTCATAATGAGACTTGGTTTAGAAAGCATGGCATAGTTCCCATCCTGTAAGTGGCGAGTTAACTTGCTGTTGGATGTGACACGAAATAAAAAAAACTGCAATGAATTATCTGTGTATATTGCCTGAAAGGCACTAAACTGACGACCATAGAAATACCAAGTATCATGAATTTAGCGTGAAACTTTCCACTAGGCCCGTCCCTTCGGTACCGGGTCCCCTCTATTGTGCAGAAGATATAAAGCGGCGGATCCAGATGGTTTCAGATGGTACCGTGTCAACCACCAAAATGGGTTGTCTGCTATAAGTTGGTCGAAAGAAGTTAATATAAACACTAAAAAACACCTGGAATCTGGCAAAATGATCGAAAAATAAGACAAATAGGATAACAAGCATTTTCTTTGCTTGACAAAACTACGGAAATTGTCACTAGGTTAAACTTTCCAGTAGGTGGTTCGCTCCGCCAAAAATTGGTTCGTACAGGCACCGGCAATCTCCAAAACGGAACCCTTGATCCGTCACTTATGTGTTATTTAAGAAAATAGAGGTTGGAAAATTGAAATATATCGTACTGTTACGTCATGTCTCTCACTACTTTGTTCGTGTAGACGTTTTGGTATCATCTCATAAATAACTTGTACTTGAACCTCCAGTCATAACACAATAATATAATTCCTTTCTACAGCAATCCAAAACTGACAACCTAGAGCTTCAGGCAAGACGTTCCAATTATATCAACTCTGCCGTTCCACACTTACAATCGTTAACTTTCACACGTTCTCTCAGTATAGCTCACCAGACGTGTGAATAACAACATACAATGCTAAGTAGTTGAAATCACTGTTTATTTTTATGTTATAGAACTAGTGTTCAGCAAGTCTTACACACTAGCAAAACGTTAGTTTAAGTGCGTCAACTTGAACGTTAACGATTTAGTGAGCAATCATTGTAGATGCTCACAAAGCCATAGTATTTTTCGTGTCGAGAATTTACAGGTCCAGTGTCTAACGATAAAGCACGAATTTGGTCAATATTTTACATTAATTAATTTCCAGTCTCTGTAGATCTGTTAATTTTAATCTCAGAAAAATTTACCAGATTCGGAACTATGTAGATAATAACACATGTCATAATGCTATAC